>PVQA01000466.1:0-13418 GCA_002980515.1 Fusarium burgessii | reverse complement strand
TTTTTGTGTTATTTTTTTTTTTTTTTTTTTTTTTTTTTTTTTTTTTTTTTTTTTTTTTGGTCCTACTTTGTTGTTGTTGGGGGCGCTCGCAGATGACTCTTAGGCCTTGTCTATCTAGCTCGTTCATGATCTTGGAATAGTGTTCTAGGACGTGCCATGCGCCTGGGATTAAAGGGACTGCTTTTGAAGCAGCCATTAAGTAGTTGGTAAGTTGGAAGATTCTTCAAAGGTAATATATTCCGGAAGAATGCCTCTTTCTCGTAGGTTGAAAAAGGTTCTCATATATTCGCATCATCTGCCCTTCATACACATTCAGTAGAAATTTGAAAGAGGCAGCCTGATTCAGGTGAATCTTGGCGTTAGGCTCACGTCTGGCATCATCACTAAAGTACAAAAAAAGAGGTCTGTAAGAAAACTGACAACAAAAGGGGTTTGACTCAGTGACTAGACGCGGCAAAAAAGAACGGTCGTAGAATTCTTCCCACTCGAAGGTGACATCACAGTTAGGTACGAATGCATTATAGATAATGGTACATGCATGGAATAAAAAGATAATGAATGCATATATGGTAATCTATAAACCATGCTTCAACCAATGATCGAATCTCTATCTGTAATCCTCCACGAATCCTCTACCCAGCTCAAGGAGCGTTGGGGTCCACGCGGATCAAACACGATCCCATTCCAGGGACTTTACCCCAAGTCTCATGAGGCTCGCGAATGTTTTCCAAATCCCAGATCTTCTTGATTGGCGCCTGGACCTTTTCATCAATCAACAGATTCATGACAGCCTGGAGATCTTCAATGAAGGTTGGTCGGTCGCGGTCAATGTAGTAGAATGATGTGCTTCTCTTGGTAAACAAGCAACCGTTCTTGGCCAAAAGCTTGGCCGTTGCAGCAAACTGTGATCGCGGTTTGGCATCGTCGCCCTGGATGACGTTCATGTTACCGCCAAAGCCGACAAGACGACTGGGTTCGTCGGTGATGAGAATGTCCCATGAATCATTGTAATGCTCAAAGCCAATTGGGTCATACACAACGTGTGCACCGCCGCGCTGCTTCATCTCATTCACCCAGTTCTTATTAGTGTAAGTGAATGGAGTTACTCCAAGCTGGCGAAGAGATTCATGGTTGCGCTCTGATGCGGTACCGTAGACTTCAGCGCCCTCCATCAAGCACAGCGTCATGATGGCATAACCTACAGCTCCACTAATGGAATGAATGAAGACGCGCTGGCCCTTGCCAACCAGGTTTGTCGCGCGATGAACAAGACCGTAAGCAGTGTTCCAGTCAAGGATGGCAGCGACCGCCTGTCGCATATCAACACGCTCAGGAATAGCGATCAAGTATTTCTCAAGAACGTTGATCTTCTGAGCCTCGGCATCGTATACACTGAGTGCACCAACGAGCTGTCCAGGGCGGAATTTTGAGGACTTGTCCCCGTTAGCGCTGACGCGACCAACGAAGCAGTAGCCTGGTGTCAAAGGTGCAGACTTTTGCATGGGGTATGTGCCAAGTCGCATTTGGATGTCAGCACCAGAGAAGCCAGAGTAAATGACATCAACTTGAACTTCGTTTTTGGCTGGAGGAGGGATTTGAGCGGTTACAACGCTCACGTTGGAGGGACCGCCAAAGGCAGAGTAGACGACTTTGCGGATTGAGTGAGTGGTCATTGTGTTTGTAATTGATGTGATGCTTGAGTTCTTTGTATATTTGTGAAATGATGATTTAACCTTGATTGAGGGCTTGGCCATCATTTATTTATATCAAATCCATTTCTCATTGAAGCCTTCAGCGTCGCCTTTACTCTCGCTGTGAGCTTCATCATCTTGAGCCTCTCGGGGCGCATCAGCCAATCAACATCTTGGGTTGTTCAGTGACGAGCCTCGCGTTTCGCTGCGTGTCTCGCGCGAGACTGATCTTTAGTCCCCACTCGCGAGCGAGAAACGAGTATCCTAAAGTGAATGAATTGGAGATTGATTGGCTGATCATTCGGATCATCATATCCTAACCCGACGGAGCGGAGCAAATATTGGCCCGTCCCCCCTCATAAGCCACAATCATGTTTTGCCTCAGCATAGCCACAAACTGCTCTAATTAGTCTTTCGAGATGTCCGCTTGTTAGAACATAAAGCTTTCGTAATCGTTGCCATCTTCGGGATGAATACTAGCTGCTAAACACAAGATGACTGAATTCCATATATTTAATAGCCATAGTCTTAGCTGGACGGCATGACTCATGTGGTCTCAGCTGTTGGTCGTTAGTTACGTCTGATCAATGTGTGGAGCAGTCGATGCGTTGGCCATAAGCAACAATGGAAACAATTTTTCTCATTCCTTCTCAAATAATCATTCCTCAAACGCCAAGATGCATCACTATACGGTTCAAAACATAGGCGATGAAGTCCATTATGTACGCATCTTCGAAGAGTGGGAAGACTCTGACTATGACGATCAAAGCGAAGAACCTCCTAAGCCTATCAACGAAGAAATTGCTCAATTGATAGCCTGGATCGATGACTCGGAAGATCTTATACCTAGCTTGGAGGAAGTGCATGCGAAATATCAGTTTTCGGGCTCGCCTCCCATTGAGTTTCGGGATAGAAAATGTGAAGCGCCAGCCTTTCCTACTGGGCATAATCGAGGACTGGCAATCCTGGATACTGACGAACCGCGCGAAGTCTATATGCTCAGACTGGAAGAGGGTATTAAAAACATGCCTGAATGGCGGTTGAAGGTCTTGAACCCTGATGTTGTATCCAAATGGAAGCAACAGTCACTTCAAATGCCTTGGGCAAGTTATCAGCATAACGGAGAATTTACGAGCAAGATGGCAGACATGGTAGGTGTGGACGATAGTAGTGTAACACTTCTTAATTAACGCTCCGCAGTGCTTCAAGGACCTTACAACCAAAGCTGGAATCTATCAAGAGACGAACCTGATTCCTATCATAGAATCCTCCGCCTGCGTCATTAAATCGGATAGACTCCTTACCACTGAACTGACAGAAAAGCTCAAAGCTGCTGCCGCACAGCTCGAAGATATTCCAGAGAATCAGCGAGACTGGCATCCAGGGAGCAACAATAAAGTCTTGGACCTTGTTCATCCGTCACTCTGGCCTCTAGTATTCGACCAGTCTCGAATTCTTCCCGCAAGTATGTAACAATCGACAAATGCCTGGACTACTGCGGTGCAGGAGAAATCATTCCAGAGCCCTACAGACCACACCTCAGGCAGCCAGATGGCTTTTGGTCTTTTGCCAAAGATGCCGATAAAAAGGCATTATCACTGCGTTACCAATGGCTCCCATGTGATGTCGACCTGACAGGCGATCGACCCCGAATCATGAGCTACATCAACAAGCTTCATCCAGTCCGAAATGCAAGCATTTATTTTCTGATTGAAGAGCTTATCGAGAAGTCTCTTCCTGCTTGGGATATCGTATGTCGCTCAGCTCGCAAAGAGTTCATGTTCAAGAGATTCGGAACGGCTCATGAGGTTAAATGGACTTGCAACGTGCCTGAGATCTGCGGGACGGTACATGGCTGCTATAAGAATAATAGGCCGCTCGAGGAAGATGAGGAATACGACAGTGCTTCAGAGACTGATTCTGTTTATGATTAGCGTGGAGAAATGAACCGTAAATAGTGGTCGAAAACTCACATGGTTAGATCTCCAGAGCCTCTGGAAGACGCAAGCTACCCTCTTGACGCTTCCCATGTTAAGGGCGAAAGATTCTTCAACAAGGCTTAACGGATTCAAGTCATTGCAAGAATGCCTAATATACATCTAACGCCCCAAAAGCCTACTTATGATGGGGGCTCTTGTCACGTTGAAGGGCAATTAAATGAACACATATGTGCCACAGCATTGTTCTACTATGACACCGAGAACATTACCGAATCTCGTCTTGCCTTTCGAACTAATGCTGACAAGGAGGATCTCAAAGAGAGGCTGAGTTACAAACAGGGAGACTATGATGGCATTGAAGCAATCTTTGCGATTGATACTCAAGGAGACAAGATGCAGAATCTTGGAAGTGTTCTAACTCGAAAAGGGCGAGCCTTGTTCTTCCCCAATATCTACCAACATCGAGTTGAACCTTTTGAATTGGCTGATAAGACTTGCCCGGAGCATCGCAAAATTGTTGCTTTATTTTTTGTTGATCCTGTCATCCCGATTATTTCGACAGGCAACGTACCTCCGCAGCAGAAACATTGGTGGGCAGATGAAGTGAGCAAGTCGGAGCCACTCGGTAATCTTCCAAGGGAGATTAAAGACGCTATCACTGAGCAAGTGGACTTTCTGTATGAGATGAAGGAAGCAAAACGGATTCGGGAAGATCTCATGTTGGAGCGGCGGGCCACGACTGACAACTATTTCAAAGAACGTTATCAAGGTTGGAACGTTTGTGAACATTAGGATAAGAGATACATACGTGTGATATATTACCCTTTGGCCTGTCTTCGGAGTCAGGGTTCCTTGATCACTTTTAGATAAATTGAATACCCAGATAGGATTCCAGACCTGTGAGGGCCATTCAGAGAGGAAGAAAGGGGCGAAGAGTCTTGTTATCATAGCTATTGTTAAACCTGCTCACACACATCGATCAAAGGAAATGCTCCTCAGACTGTCAGCGGTACTTCCCAAATGCGTACACCGTCAAAGTCAAGACTGGTCAGGATCAGAGATCCCTTGGAGCGATCCTCCCAAGCCACCATGTCATAGCTCCCGCCACTCGTGACCTTGCCCTGCTCATTCCTCCATTTGCCAGCATTTAGTCCATCTTCCGTCCCGCCCCTAGCAAACCTCCACTTGACTTCCCGATTGAAATCGTAGACCTCGATACTCCAATCACCATAAGTCCAAACAGCGACCTTGTTTCCACCGTCAAAAAATCTCACCTCTAGTGTGCCGACAAATCCTCTCATTATACCCCGAACATCCTCGTCGACCAGGCTGGCATCAGTTGACAGTAGCCTCTTCTGTAGCAGTTTCTTCTCGCTTACATCAAGGAGAAGAAGTTCACCACTGCTTTCTCCTCCTATGAGGAGCCATTGATTGGTTGGGTGCCAGGCAACGGTCCTTCTCCAGGCCTCAGACTGTTTTCCCTCATATACCCAATGAAGTGCCCCATCAGACATCGAATAGATCCTCACGTTGCTGTCCCCGTCCGTGGCGACGAAGTAAGTCGAGTCTGGACTGAAAGCACCTGCCCAATTCTGTCCCTCCGTCATAAACTTGTGCTTCTGCTTCCCCGTGATAGCATCCCAGATACGGATTGACTGATCCCAAGCTACAGAAGCAAAGAGTGATTCATCATGATTCCATCCCGCCCACATGACTGTATCGGTATGACCCTTGAGGAGCAGTCCCTTGCTTAGATCGTCCGCGGATACGATCTGGATATCCCATGGATCATCTCCATTCGATTCAGGAGACTCTCCAGGGAGATAGGTCATCCACTTCCCGGAAGGACTGAAAATCTGAGATCCATGAACTGACTGCAGCCGACCTTGTACGGTGACTTTGCTTGCCGCAATGTGCTTAGACACCGTACGGCTGACAGAAGGTTCAATGGCTCCCTCCAGATGCCCTAGCTCATCTTGGGTCAGGCTGATACCGGCTTCTGCTAAGTTGTCGGCAGCAGCAGAGAGGGCGGCTTGAGTGGCATCTCGTAACTTATCATCACTCAGCCTTGGTGCTGGCCGTTCTTCTTCGATATTCCACAGGATTATCGTTGGTGGTTCAGTCTGTCCCAGATCGTCATATACCTGTTCTTCACTTGAAACCAGTACATTCGAGTTGTCAGACCTGAACGAAAGAGCATTAACATTGTTTATGTGCCCTCTCAGAATGGCAACAGTGTCCCAGCTCGTGGTGTCGAGGATATGTATGACATGTCCGATCGCAAGACCAAGATACTTTCCGTCACTGCTTACAGAACCAAGATGAGGCTGCCTTTTAAAGACCATCTTCTTGATCTCATCTGCCCACTGCTGTTTGCCATTCTCAGCATACGGGTAGGGTTCCCCTGTAGCTGTAGTGAAGTCCTGTTTTACGGCGTAACGCCAGTCCTTCAGAAATTGATCACTTGAGTAGCAAGTCATGATTAAGAATAGTAAAAGTTACTATTTGAAACCTGATCGAATGCCATAAGTCTTCAGAGGTGAAGCTGACGTACATATATATGTCTCGTGGGGTTGCTGCCTGGAGTCCCATGAGTCACGTGGAAGCAGTTTGCTCTCGACCAGCAGTGCCGAAATAGGAACGGAACTTTTGTATGCAGTAATTCTGGTGTTGCATTACATGTTTGCTGGCAACGAAGAGTGGAGCTTTTAGGATAGACATCTAAAGGAAATTGACGTGACATTAGAGGGTTGACACTATACAAGCGCGAGCATCTCTGACTAGTGGACACCCACGACATATTATAGTTGCCGAGTCAGTTGACAAATTAAGTAAACGAGACGGGATTCTGATTACAATTATCTCAGAGAAAGATGGGATTTGGCAGGTTCGATATACTCGCGGTACTTACGAGCTTTACTGGTTGAGTTGTGCTATTAGCGAACCGAGGATCGATCGGAATTCGGTGTCATAAAGGCCAACCTGGGCATCATTTTCAGTATGAAAAGACTATCGAAACATATCGAACTCGTTGATTCAACCAGTAGTCAGACTTGCTGGTATCCTGCTGGAGTTGCCATCGATATCACAGATACACTCAAGGTTCCTTCCAATGGTTGTTACAAAGAGGAACGATGCCCAGTTATTTCATCCCGGACGGAAACCACAGAGGGATGCGCAGTTATAATAAATGCTGCGGCTGCCTCAAGTATTCCTCCTTCCATGACTCCATTGGCATGCAAGTCTACCAGCGCCCTTGATAGATTTAACTGTCCATCTGAAGAAGAGAGTGCTGCACTACTACCTTGATGGGACTAATCATTGGGGCCCTCAGCTACATCCTGATTCTACATATCTCTTTTCTTTTTTGCATATACCTACCCTTTGAAGTTCAATATTTCATTGCCATTCGGAATCAACTGAGAGCCAGACTCGCCGGCCCGTACAAGGGGGATAACTAAAAAAACAGAGTATCTTCAGACACTCCACAATCCTAGGTCAAAGAAACGAGCGATTCATGTATTCTTGATTTCTTATCGAAGGTATTGAGAAGTTTGTGATCTTCTCTGCCTTCTGCAAAGGCGATAATGCAGGGAGGGACAAGATGTAACATAAAAAGTAAATGCGACGGTGCAGCCACAGTTGCTCCAAGCAAAGAGAAAAACCCCCAGAGACAGGTCCCTCCATGTCTGACTTACAGGTTGAATACTAAATGGGTGTAAGCCGGAAAATGTGAAAAATGGCAAAAAGTTACATACAACAGCGGGGATTCGCTGGTCGTCACCGACCCAACTACTAATCCGCCGGTTAGTGGCTTGACTATGGGAGAGCGGACGGGATCCCGTATTTTCCACTACCTTTGGTCGTATGTATCAGTGAAGGTTCTGACTTTAGTATATAACCATGCTAATTCCACTGGCGACGTATTGCGCAAATGGGGATCTTCAGTGCATGTTTTCACTACCGACATATGATATGCGGGCCAGGACGCCGTAGTGCAAGTCGAGACGTTAGGTCTTTCTTAGCCATTCACCTTGCGAGACTTATCAACGGTGTGCTCTACGATGCAACCTCACCAGGCTCACCCTGTTTGACTTCGTGCGTGAAGCATCGCGTCCCTTCATCAACACACGTGTGCTTATCGCATCGATATCAATTGTCTAAACAAACCATCTGTCATGGTCGATCACTAGCAATCTATAATGAAGTTTCACTTATTATCCAAACTAAACCTTCGTGGTTGAACTGATGAGTTGGATTGGTCAGTGAATAGTCTCATGGTGGAACCACGTGGGATGTAGACCAGCTGTAATACGGCCACCGGGAACTAGTCGTAGATCGATAGCCGGCGCATGATCAATTCGGCACTTTGCGGGTATTTTTCGCATTGCTCTAGTATTCTTATACATCAAGATGCTTCCTCTTTGCTGAAAATGTTACAGTCATAGCAAGTGTCTGTGCTGTCCGTGTTTCTTTACGGGCCTTTAAAGAATCATGAATCTCTCCGGCTACTTTTGTAGCCAGGCAGACAAAGACGATATTGAATATCGACCCCTTCGCCCTACCAGTCCCACGAGTGAAGATGATGCGAAATCCTATACAAATTGTTGTTCTTCCCGGAGAAGAACAAGTATACAAGGTCGAAGAAAATGGTTGAGCCCATTTCTGGTAGCTATTTTAGGAGCATTCCTGATCTTGTCAGTCCTTGTTCGCTTGTTATTTGCATACATAGGCTGACGTCTTGACCAGAATCGCGTTCTTTCTGGTGACCTTTGTTATCGAGCGTTACGCTGCCCATACCTTCGAATCTTCTGGCTTTGCATTGGCCGACCCCGTTGAGAAGTATGGCGATGCGTTAGAGAGCGCCAACCGATGGGTTGAAGTTATATCGCCTCAAGTCACCCCAGTCATGGTCCACTCTCACAACGACTATCTGAGACCGCGGCCCTTATTTTCAGCTTTATCGGTTGGCTGTGCCAGCGTTGAGGCAGACGTTTGGCTCAGCAGCAATGGCCATGACCTGTTGGTCGGCCATCATTGGTGGAATCTCACGCCAAGAAAGACATTAAACTCTCTTTACATCGAGCCCTTGCTAGAGATCCTCGATTCGTTCAACTCACCAGAGTTTTTGGATGACTCAGGTGGTCAAGAGCGCCGTGCTGGTGTTTTCGCCAGTCAACCAAATAAGACATTAATCTTATTTATCGATGTCAAGGACGACCCAGTGAAGACTTGGCCCGTAGTGCTGAAACATCTGGAGCCTTTCAGACAGAAGGGGTATTTATCCTATCACCAAAAGTCTGCATCAGAAACAAGGGACCAGTCGTTTCATTCTGGCCCGCTCACCGTCGTTGGAACAGGAGCCATCGGCAGTAGGCGCGACGTGAATATTGGCCCCGATCTCAAAAAGTGGCAGCAATACCACGACGTGTTTCTTGACGCTTCACTAGATCTTCTCTCCAATCCGGGATTTTGTGAGCATAACGATTCTCTTTGTCGCGATGTGGAGGAGAATGAATTTTACACAGCTTCGGTATCTCTCTTCAGAGCCATCGGGGCTGTCATCCCATACTTCAGCAAGTCACAGCAGGAGAAGCTTTCTGAGCAGATCCAACTCGCAAAAGAGTTCAACCTGAAATCAAGGTACTGGGAGTTACCTGGCTGGCCAGTATCTCGCAGAAACTACGTTTGGAGGACACTTGCTCATGAGGGAATTGATTTGATCAATGCTGATGATATAGTCAGTGCAACCACGAAGCAATGGCAGTCTAATTACGCTATAGAGGGCGCATGGGTTCTTGGTATTGCTTCTTGTCTTTTCAGTTTCCTCTTTACAGTCATGTGGCTAGGAAAGAGGATGGTGTTTCGAATGATGACTGTTTAGAAAGACTAGCTAGTCTT
Organism: Fusarium burgessii; assembly: GCA_002980515.1. Classification (NCBI taxonomy): domain Eukaryota; kingdom Fungi; phylum Ascomycota; class Sordariomycetes; order Hypocreales; family Nectriaceae; genus Fusarium; species Fusarium burgessii. Next base: position 3,886 of record PVQA01000466.1, on the reverse strand, counting down.
AGATACCCCCTTTGCAGAACAGAGAGATGGTTCGATCTAGACGTGACCGTTATGTTAAGTAAGTATATATTGTAGCCACCGTCCACTGAGATCGCCGATTTTCGGTCTCTTAATGGCATCCTATCTGAGCAGATTGCTGTACCTCTAGATAGGTCATCGCGGACATCATTACACCTTTAGACTGCCCGACTCGATCTAAAAGATGCTTCCCCCTGTATAAGTGCGGCTACACTTATGATATTTCCTGCGAAGTAGAGTTGCATCCCGAGCAAATTTCTCGTTACACATATAGAGGATGTGCTTGTCAAAACCCAGACCTCAAGCTCTCTGGCTGGGAAATCTCGGTAAGCATACCTACTATGCAATCAACAGTTGAACCACGTCACGAACATCTGACAGATTTAACCCGATAGTCTTTGTCGTGTTGCTGCGCTTGAATTTTGTCCGCCCAGACCGCAAGATGCCCCATGAAAGCACGGACAGGCCGAAGCTGGGCAATTTGCCGCCTTAACCGTAGGGGACTTGGCGCAAGTTCAGAAGACTCCAAACACCAACAACAAACAAGACTGATACACAACGGCTGTATCTGAAACGAAAACTCAGATGTTACAGGCTCGTTACAGACCAATTACTTCTTTACTCACAATTTTGGGAGATGGTGGCAACACTCCATATGCAGCTTTCCATTAGCCATGACGACGCTCCCTGTTCCAAAAATACTGATCCCTGTAGCTTCATACGCAACGGTCAAACGCCAAGACAACAATGACCAGAGAGAAGAGGGCCAAGCGTCGCTCAAGCCTCCGCAGACAATACGTGGCATCACTCAATCTTCTGAGGCTGTGCTGATGATAATCCACATTTTGCCCTCTCAGGCTTTCTGATTGGGTTTGGCCAGGAGGGTTGATGGAGACGTCAACTGTGGCTGGGAGAAGCATCTTTGCCTCCGCCTCGGCAGTTAACATATATAAGCTGGTGCCCAACAGATGAAGCAGAATCCATTTCTTGGTATTCTAAATATCTTCAACCAAAATGACTTACTACGGCCATAACGTCAACTTTCAGCAGCAGAACATGGGGTATAACCCTGATGGCTACAACCAGGGCGGTGATGATCAACGTCGCCATGAACAGAGTGGCTATCAACAAGGTGGCCCTCAGCAGTATGGTCAACCGCAAGGAGGATACCAACAAGGCGGTCCTCAAGGAGGTTATCAACAGGGCGGTAATGAACAAGACCGTCCAGGTCTCTCACAATCCTACTACTCCGAAACCTCTCAGTCCTCCCAGTACCCTCCTGGTGGACACTCTGGACCTGGACAATACCAGCAAGGTCCCCCTTCATACAATCAAGGACCTCAGGGCCAATTCGATGGCGGGGATGGCCCTGATGGTGAGCGTGGCGTAATGGGAGCCCTCGCTGGCGGTGCAGCTGGTGCTTTCGGTGGTCACAAGATGGGCGGAGTCACCGGACACAGCAAGACCAGTACCATCGTTGGCGCTCTGGCTGGTGCCTTTGGCGGCCACAAGTTGCAAGACGCCGCTGAAGATTGGAAGGATGAGAGAGATGAGAAGAAGGAAGAAGAAAAGCGACGAAAGGAGGAAGAGAAGAGACGTGAGGAAGAAGAGGAAAGGAGAAGAAAGGAGCGCCGTGATGATGATCGTTACGAATCTCATCATCAGCGTCGCCGAAGCTCTTCTCGTGGCTCCGACCGACGTCGTAGTGGGCACTATGCCGGAAACTTCACTGCATCATCTCGAGATATCAGACTTGATGCTCATGGTGATTACGTTCTACACGCCTCCTGCCGTCGCGAAGACGGAGATTATCAACACACGTCTATCTCTCTCGACAAGGTCCTAGAGAACGATAGAGGAAGCTTCCGTTGGTCCGCCGGTGGCCATCAAGGTGGTTCTTCTTCCGTCACTGTTCAACAAGGCGATACCCTTCGGGGTATTGCTGCGCGATTCAACTGCTCGTTTGAGGAGATTGCACGACATAACAATATAAACAATCCTGATCTGATCTATCCTGGACAGACACTTCAGATCCCTGGTGGTGGTCGCCATGGAGGTGGTGGATTTGGATCTTCGGCACGACATGTGCGTCTTGTTGATGGAGGTCAAAGACTGGAGGGTGAGTTGTCTCGAGATGGTGACTGGGTGCTTAGCTCGATCATTCTTGATGAGCGAATCAGGAACTTTAATGGCACTTTGGAGCTTATCTAGGTTGGAAAGCTTGAGCATGTAGCATAGTAACTGGAAAGCGCATAATAGAAGATGAAATATTGTTTCTTCAATTGTTGTAGATGTTACGTGATCTTGAGAAGCATCAAGATGAATCTCACAGAATCTATTGTAGAACTAGTTAAATCGATAGCCCAACGTGTCTGTTAGCAGGAAACTCTTGTTTTACTTTATACACGGCTATACTTTGTCCAGCAGAGGATGACATGTTACTCATCTCTTCTCACTCTCCTTTGGCTTTCGGCCCCGGATAAAGCGAACTTTGAAGTACGGATGAAGCTTGTTGTTCCGAAGATCCTTTCGCACCTGCATCAGGAAAACTTAATACTCATCGGCTGGCCACTTCAGTACTTCATGCCAGATCATCTGCGAATAGCCTGCTTTGTGTATTAGCCATCTACTCTGATCAGTTTCTGACAAAGGCAATCGGAGTTAGGACTTACCAACAAGGTCAGGTTTCAGACTGAGCTTAGCATACTGGCTAATCTTAGCCAACTTTGGATTTTTGGGCCACGAACCAAAATAAATCTGTTTAAATACGATTAATTGGTGTATGCTTGAAAACCTGTTGGGTTTGCACTTGCCAAGTAGTACGCTTCCTGGATATCCATAAAGCCAGTTACTTTCATAGCCTTCATCTGTAGATTCTCAGTGAGGGCTGGCAATGAACAGCCCGTAGTCTTTCCTTCTTAGATAAGCATCTTAGCCCAATTTCCACCAAATCCAATCGTTCCATCATTAGTGCCTGTACCATCGTCGCTATGTGTCATCGGCTCAAACTCGCAAGACTCGACCCAGCCACCTAGCTTGACAGCATTATATGCTTCCTTGGAAGGCGAAGTCCAATCTATAATAGCACCAAACATGTAGCGCATATGCACGAAGCCAAATGTGTCTCTATCCCATGTCCATGGCTTGGTGCAGTCATCGACCTCAAATTTGAGATTTGAGAGTACCTAGTCTGGCTGAACCGCAGACAGGTCTGTGCCGATTACAGCATTGTCGGGATGCTCGTCAGCATAATCGCTTGTGATAACAGTCAGAGTAGTTACTTGACATATTAGCATATGGCAGTTCCTTTGTAGGCTTTTAGGGGTATCTACTTGTTCTCGTTCCAACCTCAAGCACTTTCTGTGTCTCGAGACCCGTCAGCACCATGAGATCTTGTTTTGTGGTGTAGAGCGAACCTGGGCAACATCCTTGACGGGTGCCAAATACAGGTTATCGTCAGTGAGCAGTGTCAAAAAGTGGTGCCTGTGTCTGGCCAGTGGCTGCCTTGTTCCAAGCGAATAGGCGGCCCATGTTATGCTCTACTCACTTCAGATCAAAATTCTCGAGTGTCTGCTCGTCAGTGGGTATTTGGTAGCTACTACCGTGATAGGTTGAATGATACGAACTTCATTGAACTTCCGGTACTCCAAGATACTCAAAGCCACAGTTGCTGTCCTACCATGATCCAAGAAATTAGTTATGATTCAAAGTCAAGTCCTTGGAGAGATCATATGCATCGGCGCTCAAGGCAGAATCATCGTCGTACTAAGGCGAAGCCTGAGTTGATAGAACTGATATAGATGCTATAGGAGTATACATGGCAACTTGGTTGTGTTACAACACTTTAACGTTTTTTTTTTTTTTTTTT
>PVQA01000465.1:0-56382 GCA_002980515.1 Fusarium burgessii | reverse complement strand
GTCTGGCAGTTGATACACTTTGGCTTCTGACCGTTACACTTGATCTAGGGTACCTATTAGTCCCGCGGGAACTGATGCTTGTCGTACATACATGGCATATGAGAGGGTCACTTCACTGCCAGTGAGGGTGAGGGTGAGGGTGAGGGGGAAGGGAGGGGAACTGGGGTAAAATGGGGTAGGTAGTAGGTAGCAGGTAGCAGTAGTCTCACTTTTCTTTTGCGACAGAATGTGCATGCTTCTGTTGCACGCCTGCGGGCGCGGGGAGGAGAGGGCTGTGCGTGAGCGTCTGTGGGCATATCGTTCTGGCTTGCTTGCGTGGGAAAGGGAAAAATTGTGAAGCGACGGGAAGAGACGGGAAGAAACTGAGCTGATCAAATTCCACTCGGCTCCACTGTTGATCCGCGGGTGTTGTTCTCTTCAGGGTAAAGCGTTGTTTTATCTCCGTTTTCTTCCCTCACGACCATACCCGCGAGCCTCATCCCGTGGCTGTCAATTGGGGGGAGCGTTAAGCTATTATTAAACTCGACTATCCTTTAAATGTTAGTAGAGCCTGTTGTTTTTTTATTTTTTTTATTTGCTCTCGTTTGTAATCGTTGCCAAGTCTTGACCGATTCTTTTTTCTCTCACCTTGTTTTTTTTGAGTCTCACCGAAATTACCCCAACCATGGACGCCATCACTACTACACAGCCTATCGCTAAGCCTGCGATGCCTAAGCAAGTTGTAGCGCAGACAACGCCTGCGCAGAAGAAAAAGATTACACCTGGTATTTCTCTGGCTGCTGGTGCTGTCGCTGGTGGTATTGAAGCCACTATCACAGTGAGTCAATATTACGACGTGGTGAAGAAGACTGAATCGCTAACAGATTTAGTACCCCTTTGAGTGGGCAAAGACAGTAGCTCAGCTCAGTGCGCGACAAGCACCCGCTGGAGCAGCCGTCTCCAAATCTCCATTTGCAGTCATTGGCCAAACAGTTCGCGCTGATGGAATCCGAGCAATCTATACCGGCTGCTCATCATTAATCACTGCAAGTCTCTTGTTCCAGTTTAATTGACGAATTTGGGTCTAATAATTATCAGGGAACTGCTGCCAAGGCTGGAGTTCGCTTCCTCTCTTTTGACGCCGTCAAGGCTCAATTAGCAGATGCCAATGGCAAGCACTCTGCAGGATCAAACATTCTCGCTGGTATGATTGCTGGAGCTGTTGAAAGTGTGACTGTTGTTACACCAACAGAACGAATCAAGACTGCTCTGTAAGTGACCCCAATCTCAGTGATGAAATATAATTTTTTTTTTTTTTACTAACATGTAATAGCATTGATGATGCGCGTTCACCAAACAGACGCCTCAATGGCGGTTTCCACGCCCTGCGAACAATCGCAGTTGAGCGCGGTGTTCGTGAAATCTACCGCGGTCTCATGTCCACGACACTCAAGCAATCAGCTACTTCCGGTGTCCGAATGGGTTCTTACAACATCCTAAAAGACACCTTCAAATCAGACGGAAAGAATCCCTTTGTGACATTCGGAATTGGTGCTATCGCCGGTGTCATTACTGTTTATGCCACACAACCATTCGATACCATCAAGACAAGATCGCAGTCTGCCAAGGGTATCTCTATGGGTGAGGCTGTTCAGCAAGTTCTCCGTGATGGTGGTGTAAGAGCGTTCTGGAGTGGAAGTACTATGCGACTGGGACGATTGATTCTGAGTGGTGGTATTGTTTTCACGGCGTATGAGAATATTGCTGCTTTGTTGATGGGTATGAAGAAGTAACGGGCTTATTGGGGACATGGCGCGTGTTTTTACATCTCATTTGCAGGAAGTTTGGGTCGGAGTATCAGCTTATGAATGGCATCAAAAACGATTTCATGTATCATTGTTATAGACGAATTTCGCAATTTTACTACATCAATTTCAAACCATGATTTCTTGACATGTTTTGTGAATGAAACCATTGAAGTTTAATATTTTGATACCGGTGTCACGAATATGCTCACTCTTGCAAATTCGCCAAACAATTTCCCAGCAATCTCTCTTCGTATCTTATCGTATAATTGTGGTCTGCTTATCAGATCCATTGTTTCTAAGCTTAAACATAACCGTAAAGTCATGCCGATCACACCGAGGCAATCGTCACAGACATGTCATGTCAACTGTCTACCCCAGACACGCTGCCAAGATCTATCCAACCATCGGACTTCCCCGCATTGCATTCGCCTACCCGAAAACTTGGTCCCGTGGAGACTGAGCCCACGTCCGAGGTCACAGCCCGGTCTGCAAAACTGGAGAGCATCGGCCTTCCCCAACTTCTTGAGCCAACTCCGACATCATTAACCGACAATTCTCTCCATTCCCCCGTGGGGGAGTCACCGGGAAGGCCTTGGCATAAATCCCGCGGGAACAAAATGTCATCCCTCACTAGAGCAAATTCTTTCTCACCCCGCAAAGGGTAGATTCGAGACCGCATGCTACTGGGGTTCTCCGCGTCTTGCCAAGACTAACTTAAGGTTATGCGTAACCTTAATGGGGATAACGCTAGGGGGGGGGTGATGAATTTTGACCAGTTCCGCAGCAAACTGACTCAATCTCCCCAGCTGGAAACTTGAACAAACAACATGATCAGATTCCTGCCAAGCTGTTGTATAAAGTCTTGGTAGATCCTACCCCAGATTTCTTTCTTCTGCCCAGACTCATCAGTTCCATCACTTCTCCAGTCCAGTTCCACACAGCTATCCACCGCCAAGTAGTCAACTGTCTTGGAAACATTTGTCAAAAATGGCTGTTTCCCAAAACAACGAGACCGCCTCTCACAATGACGACCGCTACGATGAAAAGGTAGATGTCACGGCTGTCGAGAATGCCATTTCTTCTCCCGTTGGACATGTTCCTCCTATCGAGATTCAGGCTCGCTTTCCTCTGCTCCGCGATCTTTCCGAGACGCAGATGGAGGCGCTGAACAAAAAGGTTCGAAGCAAGGTTGATTGGCATATGATGCCTTGTGTCACCCTCATGTTCTTGATGAAGTAAGTCAAGCGAAACCAAGCCATACCAAGAGATGGCCAAGGTGTATGTCCAAGACTAACGGGTTGCTTAGCTACCTCGATCGCATCAACGTCTCCAATGCTCGACTCGCTGGTCTCCAAGAGGATCTTGGCATGACTGATACCGTTTGGAACGCTGGTATCTCGACTTTCTACGTCGGATATCTCATTGGTCAATTGCCCGGTAACCTCCTCATGGCCAAGACAAACCCCAAGCTCTTCCTCCCTACCATCATGCTTATGTGGAGCGCGGGCACAATCTGCATGCCCGCCATGACCAATGGTGTTGGTTTCTGTGTCGTTCGCTTCTTCATTGGTTTGATGGAGGCTCCTTTCTTCCCTGGTCTGACTCTCATGACTTCATCGTGGTACACCAAAGAAGAATCGCCTTTCCGCATGGCTATCTGGCACGCCGGTAACACCATCTCCAACATCATCTCTGGTTTCTTGGCTGCTGGTATTCTCGAGCATATGGACGGAATTGCTGGTATGCACGCTTGGCAATGGTTCTTCCTCATTGAGGGTATCGTCTCCATCGTCGTCGCTATTGTCTCATTCTTCGTTCTTCCTTCTTGGCCCAACGACACCAAGTTCCTTTCCGAGCAGGAGCGTGAGATGGCTCAGTACCGAATTCTCGTTTCCAACGGTGGCATCGATGAGAAGGTCGGTGGAACTTGGGATGGTGTTCGTGATGCCGTCAAGGATCCCTTCACCTGGTACTTCTGCCTCATGCACTTTGCCCTCGTTACTGCTCAGAGCTTCAAGGACTTCCTGCCTTCTGTAAGTACCCATAAAACCGCTCAAATTGGCCAACCACTAACATCTCAGATCATGAAAACCTTTGGCTTCAACAAGATGACCACCTACCTCATCCAGGCTCCTCCTTATGCCCTCGCCTACATCTCCGCCTGTCTCATTGCTTGGTCTTGCGGTCACTTTATGGAATCGACTTACCACGTTGTAATCCCCATCATCCTTTCTGCAGCTGGTTGCGGTATTCTCATCGGCACCATCAACGTCGCCGCTCGATACGTCGGTATTGTCCTTCTCGTCTGCGGTACCTACAACGGTCTCAACTTGCAACTCTCCTGGGAAACCACCGTCGTTCCCGCTCCTCGTGCCAAGAAGGCCGCTCTTATCGCCATCGCCAACTGTATCAGTCAGGTCAGCCACTGGTTCAGCCCCTACTTCTACCCCCGGAGCCAAGAGCCTTTCTACCGATTGGCTGGTGGTCTTCTCCTTCTCGGCTGCGCTTTGACTGTTCTCTCGGCCTTCCTTGTTCGATGGAGAGCTCAGAAGCTCAACAAGAAGCTTGATGAGCAGGAGGGATGGACTCCTAACTCTGGTGTTGAGCGTGGCTGGCGATACAAGTACTAAGTGTGATCTGAAGACTTTGGCGAATATGGACTGGCTTGATGAACTGGTATCTGGACTGAGAAGCGTTTGGTTGTAGCTTGAGTTGTCGTTTATCTTATGATTCATCGTTACGATTAATGAATATGTTGGCGCTTCATCTTACTACCATGATAACCAATTGTGACTTGTTGCTGAATGACATGCTTATCGTTGGCAATCATTCCTCAGGCATTGATCAAGTGAATCTTTTTAAGTAAACTATATAGTACATATATTAATGCTCTTCATACTGACGCACCTCGACTGTCCGGAGAATATGCGAGTCATTAAGGCTTGCTCCATGTCCATGTTCCCTACTCTCAGCACGAACACTGCTCCCCTCAGCAGTATCCTCCCCCCCATGCACCTTGGTGGTGACGTAGGACTTGCCACCAGGAATGAGAATATTCTCATCACTTCCCATATCCTCATTATAATGAACACTCTCGGGAGTATGTCCCGTGTTTCGTGATCGTTGTTTTGATGAACTCATCATCTCAAACTGCGACCGTGAGTAATTGGACGAGTAGCCTGGTTTATCCTTATGAAGAATGGACTTCCATAACATTGGCATGAACGGGAAGCATGCACAGACAACTCCAATTCCACATTCAGCGATTCTAGTTCTGGTTAGTGGGCGGCTGAGGGTGACGCAAAGTGACTCACCCTGTGAGATTGATTTGCAGGAAAACGTAGGTCTGATCTGGACTTTCCCCGTTATGGATGATAAAGACTAGCCGAACAAGGCTAAAGATACAGGCGATACCTCCAACTCCAAAGATGGCGACGATCTTGAGCTTTGCCATCAGCCCGACTTGAAGCTTCTTGGTGAGAGGGCAGGGCAGGAGAAGGACAACGATGTCGCTGAGAAGGCTGATGATGTTGTCGACAAGGATGAGAACACGCTGGTTGAAGCATTCGCCGTCGGTTGTTGCGCCCCAGAACATGGGGATTGGTCGGCAGATGAACATTTTGAGGAACAGCATTGCGACGTAGTAGACGCCCATGACACCGAGGAAGCCGTAAATCCATTTGACGTAGGTTTTGTATGGTGCAAAGATACTGGCAAGGAAAAGAAGAATAGCTGCCTTGATGGCAAAGACTGTTGGTCCATAGTTGACCATGGTCGCATAAACTGTCTGCTTGATCTTAGTTTATGCCCGACTACGAGAGGGTCTGTGATGATCAAGGATAGGCGTACCTGGTTATACTGAGTTATGAGGTGATCTGGGACATCCCATTGGTGAAGTCCACCACCATACCTCAACACTATACTCGCTTAGCTTTGAGTTTTTGAGAGCTTTGGCGACAAATACTTACTCAGCAGACACATAGTACAATATCCCATGAAGCCAATCTGGCTGAACGTTAGTAACTCACGCGAGACCAGGGCACAGCCAACATGGACATACATATCCAATGACACAAGTAACTAGACGTCCGAGTTAGCAAGGGAATCAATGTTGTAAGGGATATGGACATACTGTCATCTAGCCTCAGCCTCACCGCCAATCTGTAACGGGCCCACAGCCGTAGAAAGACGAATATTGAACAAACCGACATTGCAATTGTATTAGAAGCAATGCAGATATAATAGAGCTCTCTGTTAGGGTTGTCGAAGTTTGACTCCTTCCCAGGAGGAGGTTCCATAGCTGGTTTGGTCATGTTGGCTGTAAGTCGCTGGCTAGAAAGATTAGGTAGCTTGGAGTAAATCCAGAATCGTCGAGATGCAGAGCCGAAAGTCAGAAGAGGAAAACTCAAAAACAAAGAGATGGCTGGTACAGCATATCAGGTACATATGTATCCACTAAAGACTTCAGATGCAGGTAATAGGAGCAAAGACAAGGCGGCGAATCCTTCGCTCAGTGATGCAACCGCAGCAGACAGTGGAACCAGTAAAATTTCTCAAGCTTAGAATCTTGATGCAACAAATGTAATAATCACATATAATATCACTGTTTGCTGATATCACATGGACTCGGAGGAGTGACGGACCGGTCTCGAGGGAAACCCTTGAGAGCGATCCATTGTTCCTGTCGCATGCATACTCTGAGGCCATTGAGGAAAGTTCTTTGGTGAGATCGGTGCAGGTTGAAGTTAGAACTACGAGGCTAGATTGGCCAAGAAATGCATGGATATCAGATTTGAGGACCTTCGTTCCGGACGGAAAGAAGACGAGTGGCTTGCCACGATCATAACATTAGATTTTAATCTTCAGCACTCCGTGGGGGTTTCATTATGAGACATTGATGTTGAGCATCTTTCGAAGCGACGTTGCATGTTGGCCGCTGATCACTTCAAAGGTCCTGAGAACAGAGTCAACGATCACAATTATGGCCCGACATAAACTGCATAAAACTTGTGAATCCATACCCGAAATTAAACAAGTCAAAACTGACAGCCCCCAACCTCGGCACTCAAGATAGAAAAGATCATCTAAGCACATGCATGTTGGTCGTCCCGTCATTACATCGCTTCCACACTCGGCCCATTTATTGTCGATCACCTTTAAATGCCCGCCGGTTAACTCCCCGGGCCGTCTCAATTGCGGATTCAATTTTCTCTTTTTTCGTTTATGAAGGAATTTTGATGATCTGATACTTGGCGGGAGGATCCTTGTATTTACATGTGCAATTATTCGGAGGATTGGCTTGACTGGCTCCCACGTAAAGAAGGTTCCAGGGAGGGAAGAAAAAGCAATGATAATGATACGATTTTATTGCTCGATTTGAGGGTATTTGCGTATACTGAGCTGTCATTCAACGGCTGGCTGTGCTTTGGACGAATAACCTAAAAGATTGCCTGTGCATTTGGTGGCGAGGAGATGCCGCCCTTCATGTTAAACGGCGTTGACGACATGAAGAACGTCCAGCGGTTCAACTGCTTGCATGTTTCCGCCAATCTCTCCAAGTCAAACAATTCACCTACACTTGTTAGCAACCTTTATACTCTGTACTATCGTAGTAAACTTACCAATTGGCATCCCCCACCCAGCCAACATGTACTCATGCATCAAAATCCCTCCCTCAGTCGGCGGATAAACCTATAATGAACCATCAATTTCTGAAACAAACGCCTTTTGCGGAAACTTACCTCCCAACTAATAGCATCTCCCGCCACAGCTGCAAAGCCAGTGTTCCATATCCACTTGAGCACGTCCATTGTCCCTTCAACACCTGCGTGCTGAGGACTCTTGGTAGCAGCATATGCTTTCTTGGCGTCTACATCCATATAATGCTCCCATTCTTTGATCACGCCAATGCGGATGAGAAGAATGTCGCCGCGTTGAAAGGTGATGTTGCATTCCTGGGCAATTTGGAGTATATCGCCGAGTTTGATGGTGTGGAGCGAAAAGGTTGTGTATTTGATGCCTTTCTTTTCAGCCCACGACGCGTAGTCGATGAGAACTCCACGGCCTACATGCTTATAGTCAGATCAATACTTGTGACCTCAGAATAGGCGACTGACCTGTTATTCCCTCTTGAGCCCAATGATGCATCCCAATGCGGTCATTTGACCTATCCAAGATCTCCTCCTTCGTCGTCCCTCCATAAAACACCCTCTCCTTACTCCCCTCTTCACGCGGCATAGAAAAGTGCCTCAATCCATCCCACTGACTACTCTGCTCTACAAAACGTCAACACAACCCATTTAAACTTTAGAACAGTACTAACGTGGATTCATAACATAAATATCATCAAACGCAACACCATCCAACAACGGCACCATCTTAAGCTCACACGGCTGACGATTAAAGCAAGCAAACTCAAGTTTATTCAGATCCCAGCCGAGATTAACTCGAATCCCAGCCTTGATCTGTGTCTGTGCGGCTTGAGCCACCCGTTCTGGCGTGAGAAGGACTAGTCTTCCTAGACCTTCTTCTCGGCTGCCGGGTTGGCCTATCCAGACACGTTTTGGATCAGGGAGTTGGTCCCATTGCTTTTCCATGAAAGAGGGGTCCATTGTGAGAGAGGTGAGTGATTGTCTGCAGGAATGAGATGCAGTAAAGGAGCTTGTTTATAGTATCGTGATCATCAAATGCTGTACCCCTCATGCTCAACAGCTGCATGTCTAGCTTGTCCCACAATTACTTCCATGATCCGAGGTTTTGCTCCGCGAACGATAGGATCGGCTAACGATCGCTTGTTGTCTCAATTACATGTCTATCAGTTACATCCCTCATGCATCCAAGTGGGTATTAATCTGCAAACATGTCACAAAGGGTAACAGCGTTGTCTATCCCTGTACATAACAGGTTATGCGAAACCGGCACGTCTCTTCCATCTCCCGGTGATGGAAACATGGCTGGGGTTGCAGTAGGAATGCCACTGTCAAAAGACCCGGACAACCCTCTCACAGATGCCGATCAGAGTTTCTTTTCTCTTTTCTTGTTCAATTGAGTTTTTCCTCATTTCTTTTTCCTTATTTCGTAAATTCTCGAATTGTTTTCACGTAACCTGTACAGCTCATTTCGAGAATGCCGCAGACTGGGAACCAGACGAGCTTGTACAACAAGCTCGTCATTACGTTTGTCGCAATCGGCGGTACAGTAAGTTAGGCACATTTTCTCGTATTTCGTCGCAATTTCCCATCACGAGCCAAAAAGTTTATCTGCGGCATGCTAACTTTACTCACAGACATACGGATATGCCGCCTCGATCATCGGGAGCACAATTGGCCAGCCGGGCTGGTACCAGTTCTTTAACCTTCCTGCCGATGGTGAACCTGGCTACGATACTATAACGACGCCAGCGATCGCGACGGCCAATGGACTCTTCTCTGCTGGTGGCGCATTTGCGTGTCTGGTGCTCATGTGGGCTTGCGATTACTATGGACGATTGAGGAGTATTCAGTTTGGATGCGCTTTGGGTATTCTTGGTGGTGTTCTTCAGTGCGCTGCTCAGAACCTTGCGTAAGTACCCGCCGCATTGGAGCTACAGACCTGTAAAGCCTAATGGTGTTTTAGTATGTTCCAAGCTGGACGATGGATCATGGGAATGTGCGTTGGCCTGATGGCTACCGTTACACCAATGTACCTCTCCGAGATGTCAAGTCCTCTTGCACGTGGCTGGCTTGTTGGCCACCATGCAATCTTTCTCGTCTTTGGCTACATGCTTTCCTCTTGGATTGGCTTCGCAGTTTACTTCTCCAAGAACCTCGAGTTTGGCTGGCGTTTCCCATTAGCCTTCCAGGTCTTCCCTCCACTGGTCCTTCTCCTTGGTTCACCTTGGATCCCTCGCTCACCAAGATGGTTGATGTCCAAGGGACACAATGAAGAGGCATGGAGTGTTCTTGTTCGTCTTCGCAAGTCGCCTAATGATCCTGAAGATCTCATCGCCAAAGAGGAGTACTACCAAATTGAGAAGCAGCTTGAGCTTGATGCCAAGAAGCTTGAGGCGTATGGCGGAAGTCCCTGGAGGGCTGTGTTCCAAAAGAAGAGCTACCGCAAGCGTATGCTCATTGGATTCATGACACAATGGGGTGCCGAGTTTGGAGGTCCTCTCATCATCGTAGGTCTTCGCCTTCTCAATCAGTAATATAGCTGACACAGACAAGAACAATTACGCCGTCATTCTATACACCAGCCTGGGTCAGACTGGCTACATGCCTCTTCTTCTGTCGGCTCTTTGGCTGACTACAGCTGGACTGATCTATAATCCTGGTGGTGCTTGGCTCCACGACAAGGTCAACTCTCGCCGCAAGATGTACATGACTGGATTTGTCGGTATTGTCATCACCACTTCAGTGTACTGCGCCATGATCTCGCTGTATGCTGGTACGGACAACAAAGCAGGCAATGCCATTGGTGTGCTGTTCATGTTCTTGTACCTCGCTTTCCAAGGAACCTTTTGTAACACAACCATGTATCTCTACGTCTCGGAGATCTTTCCTACCGAGATTCGATCCATCGGTATTGGTTGGTCACTGTTCGGACAATTTGCTGGTAAGCTCATTCATCTATCCCACCTCAAACACCTGACTGACATGGACAGCCACTATTATCCTATTGCAAACTGCTCCCATCGGCTTTAACGCGGTGGGATGGAAGTACTTCCTGCTTGTCATCTGTTGGAGTGTCTTCTTTATCCCTGCCATCTATTTCTTCTGGCCTGAAACTGCTAGGCTATCTTTGGAGGAAATCGGTAAACAATTTGGTGATGAGGTTGCTGTCCATATCACAGATGCTACCGATGAGGAGCGTGCCGCGATTGATAGACAGCTCATGGGAGAAGTACATGGCGAGAACAAGGCACCCAACAACGCTTCGAATGAGATTCCATCCAGCAACAGTAGCCAGTACATTGCGACCAAGCAGTAGGCTATCGGTCACTTGCCGCAAGCATCAGGTGGAATGAGATGTTTATATAGTTACGATTAGAGGACTAGACATTCATTAAGTAAAAGAGATTATGAGTCTTACATTGCAACTTCTACGGCCGCAATCAATCTTGTGCATCATTTGAAACGCTATATAGAAGCCAGATGGAATCTTGCTCGAACACGAGCCTCATGCCAAGAGTCAATCCAGCGCAACCATTTCCTCCTCCCCGGTAATGATCTTAGCACACAAGCCAGAAATCGTCAAAGCTTGATCCGCACCTGAAGGATCGTAAGATCACGTCAATCAGTTCTTCAGCAGTTGCAGCCCCCACTCAATTTTTGGATGCCATGCGCGGCAAAACACAATTTTGTGACGAGCGCTGGGGTTACAGCACTAATGCCGAGCATTCACATGTTCACCAACACCCAAAGGAATCAGACCCTTGCAAATTGATCGACAAGCTGCATAGGGGGATCCCAGGATCTAAAGTGTCTCTTGTCTCATGCCCCTGCGGGATCAGCCGGAAAATGCTCCGACTGTCAAAGAACACTGTGTTTCAGTTCCATTGTTCTCTCATTTGATCATAGGCTATGGATGGTACTGTAGTATCTAGATTGCCCTCCCACCATCGACATCGAGATTAACACCAGTGATGAACGAAGCCTCGTCACTCGCCAAAAACACCGCGGCTTTAGTAACATCTCTAATCTCCCCCATCCTTCCAAGCGGAACATTCCCCAACGCCTTCTGAACCTCGGGCGTAATCTCCTTCCCAATAAATGTAGGAAGAAGACCTGTCATGGTCGCCAAGGGACAGATGGAGTTGACGCGTATTCCATCCGGGCCATATTCCGCTGCAAGACCCATGGTAGCCTGTCCTTGGCGTTAGTTTTCTCAGTGCTGTATGGTATTATAGGTCGACTTACGTTTGTGATTGCGCCCTTGGATGCGTTGTACCATACTAGGCCGGGTCGAGGACGATGAGCGCCTACGGAGGCGATGTTGATCATGGAGCCTTTTGTGCCTTGTTTTTTGATTTGGGTTGTGAAGGCGTTGCTGCCGAGGAAGACGCTCTTGACGTTGACGCTCATGACCTTGTCGAACTCTTCCTCGGTCACCAGATTGGTGCTCTTCCAGCTGTTAATTTCAGACTTCCATTAATTGAGCCTCCATAGACTTACCTTGTTCTCGTAACTCGTACCAGCATTGTTGACCAAAATATCCAGGTGTCCCCAGAGCTGCACGGCTTTCTCAACAGCACTCTGCCAATCTGCCGCTTTGGTAACGTTCATAGCCTGAAACGCAAAGGATTCAGACGTCGCCGCAACTTTCTGGCCTGCTTCCTCATTGATGTCGCAGATGAGAACTTTGGCACCCTCTTCAGCAAAGTGCTCTGCGATGCCTTGGCCAAAGCCAGAAGCGGCGCCTATTGAGATGTGTCAGCAGTGTTTGGTGACGACTAAAGGGTACTCACCTGTGACGATAGCGACTTTACCATCTAAACGACCCATAATTGCTGTTCAATACTCGGAGCTGGTCTGAGGCTGTAAATTGACTGAAGTGACGCGATAATTATACTTGCCCCTCACGTTTGTCATTGTGTCTAGAGTAGATTCCTTACCACGATGGGCAACCAAACTGTGCAGATCTTAACCACCTACGGCAGGTGGCTTGAACTCTAGGCATCTGCAGCGATGAGCCGACTCGCTGATTGTGTTGGTGATCGAGAAGCGGGGAATCCTACTATGACCATTACTAACCAGGGTCTTACGTGCATACCCTGAAGACAAGCGTATGACGAGGACAACAGCTTTCATCAAACTTGAACCATTTCGATACAGGATCTCTTTTCAATTTGATGAAGAATAACGACAAGGTGACTAACGCCGTCTGACTCATATTTTGAACTAGTTCTTGACGCTACCGCTGAAGATTATCACTTTATTGAGATCACAGCATCATGGCGTATACTTTGCCTTTCAAGGTAGTCGACTCAACCTGTGCGAAAGAACTCGACTAACGATACCCAGCTCAACCGTCCCGATCTTCTCATCACTAATTCTTACATCGAAGGGCAGACCAAGCCCGCCCTCTCTGGCTCAACCTTTGACGTACTCGGTAAGCCCCCTCGCCATGTCACAACATCTCACCGATCTTACACAACATCCAGATCCCGGAACCAATAAGCCATGGACAAAGGTAACCAACAACTCTGCCGATGATGTCGACGCCACCGTCCAAGTCGCACACAAGGCATTCCAGTCTTTCAAGAAAACATCCCCTCGAGCACGTGCCCAATGGCTTCTCAAATGGGATGCCCTCATTCGTGAGAACAAGGCTGATTTGGCTACGCTATTGGTCTATGAGACGGGGAAACCGTACGCCGAGGCTGTTGGAGAGATGGATTATTCCTTGACTTTTGTTTCATGGTTTGCTGGTGAAGCAGAGCGTATTCAAGGGACGTGCTTTGCTCCGTCTGCACCTGATAGGCGCGTGATTACTATCAAGCAGCCACTTGGTGTCGCGGTCGCTTTGGTGCCTTGGAATTTCCCTGTTGCTATGGTACTGAGAAAAGCTGCTGCTGCGTTGGCTGCTGGATGTACAATGGTGGTTAAGCCATCGCCTGAAACGCCAGTGACGGCTATGGCGTTGGCCAAATTGGCGACCGAGGCTGGATTCCCCGACGGCGTTCTGAATGTCCTGCCGACTAGCTTGGAAAATACGCCGTCGCTGAGTGAAGCTCTCTGCAAGCATGAGCTAGTCAAGAAGGTCACCTTTACAGGCTCAACTCGAGTCGGAACTCTGGTTGCGAACCTCTGTAGCTTGGGTCTGAAGAAGGTTGTTCTAGAGCTGGGAGGAAACTGCCCTTGTCTCATCTTCGACGACGCCGACATAGAAGCAGCAATGCGCGAACTCGTCGGTCTCAAGTGGCGCCACGCAGGACAAGCCTGTGTAACCGTCAATCGCTTCCTGGTGCAATCTGGCGTATACGACAAATTCCTCCAGCGCTTTGTTGAAGAGACAGCCAAATATGTTGTAGGCCACGGCGCCGCTGAAGGAACTACACTCGGACCAGTCACAAAGCCCGAGAGTCTAGATCGAGCTGAACGTCTCATAAAGGATGCAGTTTCGAAAGGTGCTCGAATCGTCACTGGAGGAAATCGCGTTTCTCCCAAGGGCGGCGAAGGCGGCTACTTCTTTGAACCTACCATTCTGGCGGACATGACGCACGATACACTCATATCTTGTGAAGAATATTTTGCGCCGATTGCTGCTTTTTATAAGTTTGAGACAGAAGAAGAGGCTGTTCGAGTAGCTAATGATACCCCGATGGGTCTAGCAAGCTACGCGTTCACTAAGAACGCGGATCGCATTTGGCGATTGTTTGAGAATCTTGAGGCTGGAATGATTGCGCTGAATACCGGTACGTATTTCTTATTGAGCTTATAATATGTGCTGATTGGATGCTAGGCAATTCTTCTGCGGCCGAGTCACCTTTTGGTGGCATCAAGATGTCGGGTTATGGAAAGGAAGCTGGGAAAGACGTGGCTGTGAATGAGTACATGATCTCTAAGACTGGTACGATTACTATTGATGGCCTTGTGTAGGTAATAGGCCCAAGTCTTTGCGAAGAAGTCTGGTAGGATCTGATGGTTATTGTTCATCTGGTGAATCTCACCTCACTTTGTGCCA
Organism: Fusarium burgessii; assembly: GCA_002980515.1. NCBI lineage: Eukaryota > Fungi > Ascomycota > Sordariomycetes > Hypocreales > Nectriaceae > Fusarium > Fusarium burgessii. The sequence goes on along the minus strand of PVQA01000465.1, from coordinate 41,932 downwards.
TCATCAGACCAAAGGATTATCGGATATATAGGTGTAACAACGCAACGGTCTTCTAGCCAATAGTAACAGGATTCTGGAACCCTGCTGACAGGGCTGAGTAGGCGAAAGATGACATTGTCTGAAGCGTTTGATGTAGTGAGATGTTGAGGCTAACTTGATACGGACTAGAGCTGACACGGAAGTCCGTTTGCTCCGCCAGCACAGACCGATTAATTTCTTTACTTCCCTGATTTCACAGTCCAATCTATTCAATTTTCCTTCTTCTTAATGCTCTATATATATTGAGGCTTTTTTGCGTGGTTTTTGGTATCAAGATGGAGATAATACCAGTTTCATGGAGTGACCAGCCAAACCCCATCCCAAACCTCCGCACCAGAACCTTCTTCTTGACAGACCATCCTCTCGACAACCAGACTCTAAAGAACGGCCTCGAAAAGCTGATCAGAAACCACTGGCGAAAGCTAGGAGCGCGTCTTTTCCCGTCCCACGACAACACGCGATTAGAATACCATCTCCCTCATGAATTCACTGACGACTATGAGCTGTTCAAATGGTCTTCAGTCAGTGCTGGTTACTCTTATGGCGAAACCCATGAGTTGGCAAAGATCATGCATCCACGAGATGGTATATCATTTCTTCCAGCTATGGAGAAAATTGACGCGAGTGTTCGCCCGCAGAACTGGCCTTTTGAGCAGAAGGACGAACAGCCTGATTCGCCGCTGTTGTATGTCCATTTAACCAACTTCTCTGACGGAGCTGTTGTTGCGATGAGTGTACCTCATGTATTCGCTGATCAAGGTGGATTGGCCAACATTATCAAAGCTTGGCTGGCCGTAATTGAAGGTAAGAGACCACCGGAAATGGCAGGCTTTAAAGAAGATGTCCTGGGAAGTGAAAGGCTTTCCAACCATGACAGCAAGCAGGGAGATCGGATTGGAAGGATGCGGATACGCAGCAAGAAGGATCAGGCGTTGGTGACCGGAAGGATTGCTCTTGACTTAGTCAAAGCCATGAAGGAGGATTCGCGGATTGTTTTCCTACCTATGCGAGTGGTGAATAATTTGAGGGAGAAAGTGAGGCAGGCCTTGGAGGGGAAGCATAAGTTGGCGAATGAGATTAGCAATGGTGATATCATCACCGCCGTCTTCACCAAGGTAAGTGGTCAACTGCCGATAAGCAGATATACCATACTAAAGATGATGGGTAGCTTGTCAGACTCAATTTCAAGTCTGAATACAAAATCTCACTGTCCTCAACTATTAACTGTAAGTTGAATCAGACTATGAAGGTTATCTGCTAATAGGACAAGTGCGAGGTCGCATCCCAGAGCTCGAAGGCGCGAAAGGTGAAGGTTTTATCCACAACGCAGTTCACTACGCAACCGCCAATTTCGCAATCAACCCATCAACACCTCTACACGAAATCGCTCTCCAGAACCGCATGGCCGTCAATAAAGCCTTAGACGAATCCGACATCAAAGCAGGCGTTAGCACTCTTCGTGAGCTCGCCAAGGCAAACCAGGTCATGCTCATTTGTGAACCTTACCATAAACTCTACAGTTCTTCAAACTGGAGCGGTTCATGGCAGGGTATTGACTTCTCCAAAGCCGCGCCTGCGTCATATGACATAACGAGTTATAGAAAGGAGCTTTTGGTGCTTGGTCAGAGCAAGACGCTGAAAGCACCTATGAGATGTAAGGATCTTGATATAATGATGGCCAAGATACTGATTGTTTGATAGACCGTGTTGTTATTATGTGTCGAACTAGTGAAGGGTTTTGGTGCGACTTTGCTGCTCCGGTTAAGACTATGGCGCTGATTAATGAGTTTATTGGGAGAGATCCTTCACTGGAGAGCCTTTTGGGAAAACCTGAGGCTGGGAAGAAGGCGTAATAGTCTCACTGGTACAGAGAACCATCAATCATTCACAGAAACAGATGCTATGATACAATCTGCCGAAAACGAAACATCTATCTGTCCAATTGTCTGCTCACTCGGCCTGTATCCAACCCCATTCGACATATTTAGAAGCTCTCCCTAGCCTTCCTCCAGGATTCATCAATAGTTCCCCAATACCGTTCCGGATCCTTCCTCATATGCCCAACATGCCCACTATCGAACAACTGCCCTTCAGTCACATACCCAGCCTCCCGCGAACCAGCCATATGTCCTTCAATATGTTGCCATGGAATCAAAACATCATCCTTCCCATACAAGAAAAGCCTTGTGCTCTGTTTGCTTTCCCAGTGTTCGTCGTTGAAGATCCTATGACTAAACTTGGGAGCAGATTCCCGTCCGGCTAGGTAGTCAAATAGGTGAATCATGCAGAAGAACCAGCCGCATAAAACTTGAGTTACGAAAAATGGCCAGGGGAGCTTGGCTGCTGTTCCAATAGCCATAGCGTGAGACCATCGCTTGAGATTATCCCAAGTAAGATTGGAAGTACTGGGAGTAGAGTCATAGACCGTCAGAGTATGAGGCATCGGTTTGTTGTAGGTTTCTTTGTATGCGTTGAGAGTGGCTGAGTAATTGATGGCCCCAGAGTTGGACAGAATATGGAATAAGACTGAGCCGTCTGATGAATCTTCCGTGTCGTTTGGGAAGATTTCATGGATGATCGGAAGCATATCTTGGGTTCTTTGCGTCACATGGTCGAAGAAGCCTTTATATATGGGCGACAGGACTGCGAGCTGCTTTGCATGAGGATAAAGCTGTCGAAATCCGTCGGTGAACTTTGAGACGTATCTTGGAGGGGCGTCACCCCAGCCGTAGATGATGACTGCACGAGGATGTCCGGGGGTCGGTTTGTTGCCTGTTCTTTCTTCACCGCAGCGGACAAAGATTCTATCCGAAAGGGCTGTAAAGCCAGTGAAGATGTTTGCATTTGGGGTTTTGGCCATGATGATTTGGGACTTGACAGTGACCAAAAGATGATATCAAAATGAAAGCTGGGCCAACCGTCAGGAACCCACTACCTCTATTTAAGATAAGCATGGCGAGGCTCCGCGGAAATTTATCTGAATAAGCTTATTGTAAGATCAAGCACCTGTATTGACAGACTTACGCTTGCACGAATGTACTTCTCACGTCAGATCCTATGGTGCGTTGTGGCTGCACGTTATGATTGCCCGTATGTCGCGATATAGCGGCTACGGAGGTCTGGCTTATGTCCAAGAATAAGCGCTATTCTGTCAGCTTATGAATCCCAAGATGGACCCAAACACTACACCGGCCGAAACTCGCATGTCCGGTAGGAAACATAGGAAAATGGCTTCAACTTCTCGTCAATGTTTGTTCGACCCAAACCCTTTATATTATTCATTGTATTATTATCGCTTTGTATAGAAAAAAGAGATGCTTAGCTATTCATCACCAATGTATCCGATTTAACGTGGAAAACCGTTGGTCCGAGTTAGACGATGAGTCTGGCGTAGGTGTAAACACAACCTTAGTCTCAACTTTCTTTATGATACCATTCTCCCAGTCCGGCCTCTCTCGATAGGAGTCATCCCTGGACATATCATCGAGGCGGATATGGCCTGCCCGACTCGCGGTGATCAACGTAGACATTCTGTTGCTCACCAAGTCATCGCGAGCCCTTTGTGCATATCGACCCCCATCTGCTGGCCGAGCATCTTGCTCTCGTGAGCTCTTGACGATGTGGCCAAGAAGATCCGCAACATTCATCTCAATGTATAGTTTGAGAAGATAAACGAGTTGGTGGAATTGAACATAGCTAATCGGGTGTTAGACGGGGCTGACGAGACATGAAACTAGGCACTTACACAACAGGGCTGGGAAGAAAAGTAGCTCCCATCAAGACGCAGTCCAGAGAAACAGATATAAAAACCATGACAACGTTGAAGTGGAACAGCTCAATATACTTGGTCAATCCGCAGGCGATGAGTCTTGATCGAACAAGGTGTATGAAGTAGAGATTGAGCGAGAGATCGACGAGTAAGAAGATGGCCTTTTCGGTTCTGTCCCAGACGATGTTGATTTCTTCGTACAAGTGGGAGATCTGCAATCGCGCAGGAACCCAAATGCAGAAACCGCTAATGTTAATCATAGTCGCGATCGCTGCGACGCTCCATTTGACTCTGTTGATGTTTGTCTTGTTGCCGAGAAGGAGCGATATTCGGTTGATAATGATCTGGAGGGTGAACTGGATCTGCATGCTCCATGTAACGACTGTGTGGAAGAAGGCAGTGAGTAGGTATTACATGGTGAATAGGGTTAAATGTCGACGACGTACTGATGAAGAAGAATACCCAGAAGCTAAGAAGGAAACACGTCAGCGCTCTATCAAGTCGTTATAACTCGAATACTGACCTTGCCGGAGTAAACCCTCGCAACCAGCAATAAGTAATAATACCCATACAATTACATCCAATCCAATCAAGCCAGCACATAATGATGTATGCACTGAAAAGCCTTTGTCTCTGGTATGCCGATAACGTCTGCTTGATGGCCATGGAGGCAGTAAACATGGAAGCGCCCATACTGAAGCCGAATATCAAGCTAACAATGTTCATCTCTAGGTTTTTCGGGTTCTCGGGCTTATACCACGGGGGGATCAAAAATCCCGCCATGGCTGAATAGTGTCAGGGACGAATACTTGGCTTCGACGTTGTAATGGTCGTAAGAGTCGATAGAAATGATGCCAAGAACGAGAATGGGAAGACAGTGGCTTAATACGAAAAATAGAGAGAAAATTGTCCAAGAAATCTTTCCCCTGATTTGGGCATTATATCCATGACATGCAAACCAAAGGGGCCTTGCACCGTTAGTCTCGATATCGAATACGAGTCAGAGCCCAACACCACCAACGTATATTTAATGCAGCAAGATTGCAACCCCAATGTCATAGCGCCGGCCGCAACTTTAATACCCGGTTCCCCACGAAGCGACCATAGCGCATTGAGCAGCCATGTCGATGATCTTTAGACTGTTATGGTTGCAGATTCATGCGGAAAGTGCGGCTTCATAATCAGCCGATGCGTCACAAAGTCTAAATGCTTCTAGGCTCAGGAGATTGGGATAAAGATGGGTGCCGATCAGGTTCGAAATACTGTAGCTGAAACTCGCGCTGTCACAGGCTAAAGTCAAGCGTCAATAGCGAGAGTTCAACTTGTCTTTTGTGATAATACTATTTAATTCGGTTGAGGCAATAAAGAGTATAGAAGAATGTAATTTTGAAGAAATATCTTCCATGCAACGTTCAAGATTGAGAAGCCTCCGTGGAACACGGCTACATCGGCTTGAATTCACTGTCTTTGCTGCAGGCTGGCAGTCACAAAATGTCAATCAAGCCACAGTGCAACGGTCTGTTATCTCAAGGCTTCGAATTGCGCTCGAATATCATGCACTACTGTCAGTTCTGCTCGATCCTTCAGAAACCCAACGGACCGTTACAGCGGAAGGCGTTTGAGTTTTCATGGAACCAGGATTGAGCCACTAATCAAGGGACGGCACAGCGCCACGGGAGTGCTGTCGATACCCTAATAATGTCAGCCTTAAACACCAAGGTCACTGGATTGGCTACAACCCCGGAGTATCTGTCCCGTTTTCACTCTTGTGATGTTTTATCAGACCATGGGCTGTTTTATGGTTTTCTGGGGTTAAGGGGATGCACCCAATTGGCTATTTTATTCAGCTGCCCATGAATGCCATATTTTATAACCTTGAGAAAACAATGTCCAAAATTGTCATCGCAGTTCAATCAAAGTCATCAGAACAAGTTCCTTTGCGGTAGAGAATTCGAGATATGCTTGTCGAGAAACAACTCACTCATCGGCTTCAAATTCCGGGTCGATCACCCCTTGCTAAGGGCTATAAGCACAGGGATTCCATTCCGTTTGTTTGTGTTATAATTGAGCTGCGGCCATCCTATGGAGCCGTATCCTTGAGCCCTGCTGAATAGAAAATGCGGGGGAGGATGCATCATGGGACAATGAAATGTTAATATTAGTAACAGCAATGATTGATCAAGGCTTGATTTCTCATGTTGAACCTAGACTTGGATAACTTTTCATTTCTTCCTGATGGCTCTTCTACTATGGGACAAGAACTCGTTATAAACTGGTCTTGACTGTCGCACAACGGCGTTTTGTAAAATACGACAAGACTGATAGAGGTGGGTATGGGGTAAAAATTGGATCATCTCTGGAGTAGCCGACCAACAACCCGATATATCACGCAAGCCCCCCCAGCCTTAGCAAGTAGAGTTACATCAACCATGCCTAGCACCGAAGGAAGCTATCCTGGACTAGCTGATCGCCCAATATTTTCAAAATCGCGGAATAGTGTTCTTAAACACATTCTTAGGGTCAACCTTCTGCTTGACCGCCCTCAGCTCCTCATAAGCATCTCCAAAGACAATGTTCAAATCTGCTTCTCCATCATCCAAAAATCCTATATAAGTAGTGTCAAGGATATTCTCAGGGTCCTTCTCAAGAAGCTCCTTCTTCAAGGCCAAAGCCCACTGGTCTGCTACCGCAGCCGCGGCTTCATCACGGGCCGTAGCAATGATCTCCAACCAGTAGTGGCCGCAACGAGGTGAAAAGATAGAATCGAGCGGTTCGACAGGGTCACGATGAAATTGCATCGAGAAGAGTGATCCAGGTCCAGGAATTGACTCATTGTACTTGGTCAGTATATCAACAGTCTTGTGAGTAAACTCTTTGAAGTTCAGGGTTCGAGCTCGGCCGTATACACCGTAGCCAGAGTGCTTCTCTTTCTCTTCGCAGTGAGCAGACCACGTAGTTGTCTTCACAACCTCCATGATACAAGTTCCCAGAGCAGCAATCTTTTTCATCCACTTGCGGCCTTCCTCGTAGTCGTCATCTGCCCATACACATGAGATGGTGAAGACGTTGCCGATACCCGGAATTGCGATGCCCGTGGGTTGCAGGGAGAGACTAGGGGGTATATTCCCGGTGGTGATGAGTTTGGTGTATCCCTCGGCAAAGGCAATCCAGGCTGCGTGTTTGTCGCTGGACTCGAAGACAAAAGAGCCTTCAAGGATCTGTCATGGATTAGTACTGTTTCGAGCTAGAGCTAAGGCTTAACTGACCTCTTTCAGAGGGTACGCTTTGATAGTCAATTCGGTAATCACACCGAGACAGCCACCTCCACCACGTATGGCCTTGAGCTCATCACCAGTCGCATCAATGAGCACACCTTCAGCATTGACGTACTTCGCGCCGACGATCTGATCAACGCCCAGCCCATACTTCGTAGACAAGGGACTGTACCCGCCTAGAGTCGCCCAGCCGACATATCCAACTGAAGCAACGGGGGCTCTTGAACTTTGTTAGCCACGTCATGTAACAGAAGGTAATATCTCACGTTGGCGTGATGAGTCCTTGACCATCCAAAGCCTTCGTCAACTCCCGAGTAATTATTCCCCCTCCGATTCGGGCGGTGTTCTTGTCCTCGGAAACATTCACATATTGAATATCTCGCATGTCAATAGTCAAAGCTCCGTTGACCTGGCTGCGACCAGTACAGTCATGGCCACCTGAGCGCACGACAAAGTCAACATTTTGTGATGCGCAGAAGCGAACCAGTTCCTGGACGTGAGATGCAACCTGGGGCCTGACAACAATGCTTGGAGAGCCAGAAGTCTTGATGTAGCATTGTATAATGTCAGTCCATTCTGCATCGCTGGGGAGGGTGACTTTGATGTCGCGATGGTCGCTGATGAAGTCCCGAAAGTTCTTGAGGGGGAAGTCTGTCTTTGTAACAGCGGTCATGATGAACTGTGTTTGTTGAACTATGACAGTAAAAGGCACTGAGGAACAGGAGGACCTCAAGGCACTTTATAGATTATTGAACCTTGGGATACTCAGCACTATGTCATCTTCAGTACGCCCATCGCTTTCATGTGGCTTCTCCCCAGCTAATGGAGTCAAACAGGACTTGGCATACAACGGCCATTGCATCAGTCCACCATAGCGGAACAAGCCCTACGGAATGCAAGCCATGGGAATCAAGCATTATTTCCAGTCCAATGTTCGGCCTTCGGAAGTCAAGTGAGACCGATCTTACCTGGAGCGTTAAAGAATCGTACGCCTTGAGAAACTTGCAGTGGTGAAAAACTCATGATATGATCATTAAAATGCGTGAAACACGCCGTTTTTTCCAACCCATTCTCGACATTAGACCACATAGGTATGCCAAGCTGCCATGTATGCAACTTGAATTCTGATTCGTAGTTTTCTTATGCTGTTCGCTGTTTTGACTTTATTAAAAGTCCGACGAAGTCCGTGATATCAAATAGTGGGGGAAATTTTGCGCTGACTCAGCGCGAAATTCTCTGACCTCCTCACTGTATATTTGGATGAAGTTCATCTTAATGTCATCAAGTATAATACTACCCAGTGATAATTAGGATGCGTGCACTTACCAATTGAGCTAAAAGGACAGTAATTGGGGTTGGCTATACTAGTAAATGGATGTAAGGTCTCCTGTATGCTTAAGGGTCTGACTTGTGTATTAGAATGGGATTGACATGTGAAATATAATACCATATAATTCGGAAACAAAACTCAAGCATACTGGAATCCATATCCACCTCTAGGGCTAATCTCCTGCCGCCCTGGTGCCGGGCTTGGGCTGAGGAACCTGAGGTTTGGGCTAAGGCGGTATGTCCTTGTACGGAGTCAAGGTGCCCAAGATTTGGGACTCGTTTTGGATCCTTGTTCAAAATGAGATATCTGATTGGCCTACACGGATACACAATAGGGGCACATCGCTTAAATATACCTGTCTGTAGTGGAGCTGACATGCATCCCTCTCCCGGCTCCGGTTTCTACACTTTCGATTCATCAGACGAGCTCTCTGGTCTTTTGCATATGGTGTTTTATAACCTCTTTGAATTTTGTGTTCTGCCTCTTGTATTTTCAGCTTCTACTTGTCCCATTCATCCATCTTCTTCCACTCTCGCATGAGAATCTTCTCACCACAAGCCCAGCTTCTGGATTCCCAACATCATGTCTGCTGCAAAGATAATACGTGCCGAACCTATCCAAGTTGATTCCTTGGATCATTTGACGACTGTATGCAAAGATTTGGCATCACTTCGCCAGAAAGATGGTGCAGCGCTTGTCCAATGCGGTCAATTTCTCCCGCCAAACGCCGGCTTTCCGGCATCAACAACAAAATTCCATAGGCCTACGAGAGTTTCATTCTTCAAAGAAAGTCGGGCCACCAGCAATAAACAAGAGTTTCTCCAAATCGACCCATTTGCGAAACATCCAAGAGTAGTCTACCAACAGCCGGATAGAGTAAATGCACCAAAGGGTATTATGAGCCCAGAGGATCTCTTTAACGCAATAGAGCTGGTCTTCGAAGACAGGATTATGTCTCAAACGCGGTTAATCATCGAAAGCGATGATCATGCAAATTCCTTGCTTAAAGTTGGACCTCCACTCAGCGAGTGCAATACTCCTATTTTTGGCGTTACCACATCTCATGGATTAGTTTCGCTTGGGAATTCTGTCTCTGAAGTTATCCTTGGAGACTGGGGTCTTGGCTGGTCCTCCTTGCTGATTGCGGGAGCTTCGAGCCTATTCATTATTATCGCTCCAGGTAGCACCACCGTTTTCGAGGACGCCATCAGAACGGCCTTTGGAATCAAGAAGCAGACTTGCAGCCAGTTCCTTAGGCACTATGGAATCTTCCCATCCCTCTCATTTCTTGGCCATCATAACATTGAATTTTCACTTATGCAACAAAGAGTTGGTGACGTTGCCATTATCTTCCCGGGAACTTATTGTTATGGCATAGATACTGGGACTAATTACTCGGAAAACATTAGCTGGGCTATCGATGATTGGGATCCTACCCAGGTAGAATATAGAAGCCGCTCCAAGAGATGTGGCGCAGGGGATATAATTGTCAGGCCGAGAAAGCGTCGTTGCAGCCCGGGAGAATCTTCATTGCAACCAGCTACTGCTAATTTACACGAAGCAACAGGTCCATCATGGGAAATGACAGGTTTGAGGCAAGACATAGTTTCTTCACCACAATTGTCAGAGGTTGAACAAGACTGCCGAATCAAGCAAGAGACAACAACATCGGAAGGGTCTGAAGTCGGCGAAAGACCTAACAGCCAACGGATGATGAACCACTCACTTGAACCACCTTCAGCCGAGCAGGAGTTTTCTAAAACTCCCGAATCAACTATTACGCTAGGTCGGAGAGCACTTCATGTTCCCACAATTGACGTACCAACCACTTTCGAGGTTGGAGGTAACCATGAGCTTCCGTCATCTGACGAGTTGCATGAAAGGGTCAAAGCATATTTAGAGCGTTCAAAACGCGAGGGGAGTACCAATGAGAAAAATATAATTGAGAAAATTGAGAGATATTGGGCGAGACTACGATCTGAGCAAGCCGAAAGAACACCGGGTTTACTAGATGGTTAGAATACTCAACTCCACACGTATTACTTCATGTTACATCATAGTTCTACTAGGACACCATGAGCATCACCCTTTTATTTGCGCTTTCAATATTTATATCTCGGGTGAAGGTGGTATGTTTATCAAGCATTTTATGTATCACAGTATGAATGTATAAGAAAGTAAAGGCTGTTTACACTTGCGATACAGTCAGTCTTTAAGAGTTGAGCATCGTATCGTAGCTCACTGTTCCAAGACATAGAAGGTTTAGATGATAGCGTCTAGTGTTTTCGTCAAGGGGCCGCAATTTAGGATATCGTCGTAAAAAGAAGTCGGAGGCCGACTCACAGTGTCGAAGTTAGGTATTATCACAATTGTGATGAGAGTTGGAAGGGGTGATACGAATGGACGGGAGATTGGCAGCCGAAAAACTAAAACATGACCGGCTGCTCTGCTAAAGGAGTAGGCAGAGCTGAGACAGGCTGATGGGGTGTTGATGAGGGTTAATAAAGACCTGAAAGAAGTTAAGTGAGGAGTAACGGGGACGTAAAAGCAGCCACCTGTGCTGACTCACGTGTTACTTGAACTTCGTCTCGGGATACCAAGGATCCCCAAGTTGGTATATAAACGGACGCTCGGATAGCAAAGTCTTACCAGAAACTCTGCTTAGTTCTTGGTTATTGTTGTTTCCAACTGTGGGGCCTAATTTATCACTCCAACTGTACCTGCAGAGGATTCATGCAAGGCATGTAAACGTAAGACCGAGGTTGCAACGTTAAACAATAGACTCTATCAGCCCTTAGTGAACTCGAGCATTTAATCAGCATTTCGTGATACTAGCAAAATACAACTCTATCTGGGCTCGGAGGATTGGAGATGTAGAATATATAAGAACAAGCACCAATCTATAAAGTCTATTTCTATGTCTACCGTCTAATAACAAAATAAACCTATTGCCCATCTTGAAGATAAATAATCCTTACTTGCTGGTCATATACTCAACCAAGTTGTTGGCAGCCATGAAGTCTTTCCACTTCATCAAATCAAGGCCTGGAAGCTACAAGAAATGTTAGATCAACTATTTCTCTAATAGGAAATGATGGCTTACCTGATTAGCTTGGATGAACTCAGGACGAGCGTAGATCATGCTGCAGTCTCGGAAGATCAAGAGCTGCTCCGTAAAGTCCAAGGCGCAAGTGTCGTCCATCTTACTATTTAGCATTGACTGGAACTTTTCGGAAGATAGCTCATTGTAGCGAATGTCGATGCCGTATTCTTTGGAGAGGTCAGTGATCGATCATTCTTGTTCGCCTACGAAGTTTCTTACCAGATGCCATGGACTCGATTTTATATCCTTCACTGATCGCCTCAGAATAAAACGCAATCGTCTTCTCGAGACACTCCTCAGGATGATCGAGGATGTACTGAACCAGCTTTCCCGTATCTGAGATGGCGACGTTTGGAAGAGGAGTTGTCTCAGGTAATACAAAGGACCTCAAATAAGTTCCATCCGATTGCTAAACTCGGTTGTTAGCCTTATTTCCAACTTGGAATGACGTTGACTAACTTTCACTGGGAGATAGTGAGCCGGCTGGGTGAGACAGTTTTCAAAGTAGTTGGGAAACATCACAGCAGTCGTCTTCTTCCAAAGAGCGGGTTTTTCCTTTCGAATATACTCCGATACAGCTGCCTTACTCTGCCAATGATACACATGCGGGAACTTTCCATTAGAGATAGCTTTCGCGTCAGGCAAGTCCGCCCAGATGATGTGTTCGAGGTGAAGCAGATCAGCAGCAATATCCATGATGCGTTTGCCCTGTTCTTCCTCTCTGGTAGCAGACATGTGTTGCCAGAAGTCTGTCATGGCGAAGACGATGTTGGCACCCTCAAATGCGCGTCGGAGACTATCTTCGTCATCGACATCTGCTTGTTGCATCTGGATGCCGAGGTCCTTCAGGGCTTCAGCTTTGGAGGAAGAGACATTGCGGCTTAGACCGCGGATGGTATATCTGTTCGGAGACTTGGCAAGTGTTCGAACGACAGAGCCTCCCTAAGAAATAATAGGTTTAGTGTGAACGAAATGGTATAAGGTAGATCGGATATCACACCTGCATGCCAGTTGCGCCAATGACAACGACAGTTTTCTTCTGTTTAGTCATAGTGGAAACAGCAATGAAGAAAGGTTGGAATTAAAGCTGGTTCGTTTGTCTACTCTGGTGATTGATTGTGTGATGAAGGAATTTGTAGAAATTACTGGCAGACATGATCACTCTTATAAGTTATTGAAACGTTGAATGTTTCCATACACTTGACTCCGACATTTGCTACGTTGATGTCATAGATGCATGAATTTCCCGCTGATTCAGCGGTTTAAAGGTAGTTCAAGGTCCACCAGCGTTGGAGAATACGAGCTGCCGGAATCTTCAATATGCCGGAGACCGGTAGTCTGACAAAACTAACGCTATCAAGTTCATTACGCTTTGAATCCAATGTCAAAATATTACTCATGCCAGGCTAGTGAGTTGCTGAAAGTGCTGTAAAATGCTGTACTGCACGTTCAAGTCACTCAGGTTGAATCCATCAAAGGCGGATCATCCCGATTAGCGCCGATTTGAAATCGGGCAACCTGAGGCATGAATCGGAAGTCGGAAATTTTGCCGGTCTACCTTGAGATCATGGGGGACAATTATCTATCTGCAGACGCGACATAACACACAGATACAAGCTGCCAATAGTAATGCCGCAATCAACAAGAGGCCGAAAGCCGCGGGCTTGTGATTCGTGTCGAAGGAAGAAGGTATGCTGAATACAGGCTTTGCCCGCACTATGGTCATTGTTGTAATGAGATAGAGTCATCAGGCGGCAAATCGGTTCGTGAAGCAATGTTTCGGAATAATTGATTGACTGTGTTTAGATCCAATGTGACCGGGCTGTACCGCAGTGCAACTACTGTCAGCATGTTGGCTTGGCCTGTACATACAACCAGGCAGCAAAAACTAGAGGCTCAATGCTTCGGTATGCCCATTTCTCGGAAAACGTTCTGATAATCATAAGTAACAAAACGGCAGATCCAACCTTTCAAGCTATCCAAAATCTGCATCGTCAATCCAGCGGCTCACTCCTTCTAAACCGGATAGTGGCGCTGGCCTTACCAATCCTCGTGGTGAGTTTCCCTGTTGCCTCATTGCATTTTTTACTGGAGGCTTAGCTATCCGATAGCTGATACATGATACTATCGTTAGCAAGTGTTCATCAAGAATATAACTCGACGTATCTCGAAGGCTTACGTTTATTACCTGGCATTCCGCTGTTCAGCCAGCAAGGTCAAGAATGGATCAAAACCAGAGCTGGCTCAACACTCTCACCCAGCATCATCCAAAAATACCGTCTCTCCTCCACCAAACCCCCCTTAATCAACAAAGCATTAAATCTACCCGGTCGACAGATCATAGAGAGGTTAGCAACAAGATTCTGCGCGACTACCGAATCTCTTGTCTTTCCCCTATTAAATCTTGATCGTTTCATCACCAAAACCTTCCGTGCCGCCTACACTGAGTCTACTGGAACCGAGCCCAAGTTTATTAGTGCTAGGGCTTGTGTTTATGGAGTGCTAATTATAAGCGATATCTTTGGTGTTGGTACCGGCGATGATATGCCCGATATTGGTTCATGGTGTCAAAGATATGCCCTGGCAATTGAGGACGCAATTCCCTTGATCTTGCGAGAAATGAACGCCGATGGACTAGAAGCACTGACTATGCTTGTATGTTCCCTTAACTTTAGCCAATATTATCTCTTATTGAAGGATACTAACCTGGAACCTCGAGATGATCTATAAATACTTTATGGGCGACTTACAGTCTGCAAGCTTCCTCGCATCTGTTATTTTGCGCTTCCTATTCCAGCTTGGAGGTCATATACCTCCTTCGACATTAGACCCGTACGACAAGAACAACGAGGTCCATCACCTACGTGATTTGTTCTGGGTCTGCTACTGTATCGATAAAGATCTCGCCCACCGAATGTCTCAACCACCGACAATCAACGATGACCATTGTGATCTCACCTTGCCTGCCAACTATGTCCAGATGCAGAGCAGTAACATTCTGAGCTCCAATCCATGCCCCAGTCGCAACTCCTCCACTGTGCCCTTGTATCCATGGGATATTCGGTTATCTATTATCAAATCCAGGATTTACAACGATCTTCACGCCATGGGTGCCTCTAGACAATCGGAAACCGAGATATTAAGAAGGATCCGGTACTTAGATGAAGAGTTGGAAGCTTGGAGAGTTACTTTGCCCTCTAATCACAGACCAACTCTGTCATTCTTGGAGCAAACGCCTGTTGATGCCCATACGAATACTCAAGCAATTATGCTTCGTCTTTCATATCATCATTGCGTTATCCTCATTCACCAGGCACGCTGTAGAGTGTTCCGGGAAGATCGATCCATCATGAATTTGATAGATGATGGTCACAGGATAAACTTTCAGATTCTGGTCGACGCTTCGAAGTCAATATTAACCTATCTGGAAAAGGCACTGCCTGTTCTCGCACACGAGTGTTTCTGGTACGTATTCGCAAGACCTTTTTACACTATTTCACCATTGTATCTGACATAAGCCCTAGGGTTATCATTTTCTATCCCATGATTGCTATTACAACGATCTTCTCGGTAGCGTTACTTGACAAGCAGGCAGACTCGGCTAATGAGAGACGAAAGTTGCTGCAAGATTTCACACAATTGATCAGAAAAATCCCCATTCGGAGGCTGACAGTGGCGGAGATATCTCATTTGGAATTTATCGAGGAACTCGTAGAAGAAATGAGTAGGTTAGTGCTGACTGGTCACTAATCTGGATGCCGGGAGAAGCTCATCTGAAGATCTACTTCACGATCGCTCCAATGCCTCATCGCAGCATTCAGCAGGAGATTTTCGAATAGTCCTAAAACCGATCATGATTGAGTAAACCATTCCATACAACAGTGCTAATTCCTCATCAACTGACAAATACCCACAAGAACAGCGGCTTTAAGATGCTACCTCCGCTTCTTTAACCACGTTAACTCCCAAGTCCAGATTAAGCGGGACACATCCGAGCAACGCAGCAAATAATAAGCACGCATTCACATTCTGTCAGCAAAAGCCGGAGAATTAACATTGTCCGGTCCAAGGCCGTCAAAATCCAGCAAATCACAGAGTTCGAGAGAACACTATACCGAGTTTGGAAAGTGATCTCTGATTGGTCGAGATACTAACATCGTCATGTTGAAAGAGGCGTATGTTGGATATATAAGACACGATGTTCTCTGGGAAAGAGAATAGAATATCTACAGAGAAATTCATTATCCAAAGGCATTTAAACATCAATCATATTTCTCAACCAAAAATTCTCACAATGGAATTCCCTAACCCTTCAATCATCGGCGGCGCAGCTGACATCCCCGTCAACTCTGCCTCTCCCATTTTAACCTTTACACCAGTCACTCTCCCCTCAAAGAACCGTAGAGTCGATCTTGACCTCAAAGTCACATTTCCAATCACTGGAGATAACCTTCCCATCATTGTCCTCTCCCACGGTCATGGCCCAAGCAACTATCTCTCTTCACTCAAGGGCTATGGACCTGTTGCAGACTGGTGGGCAAGTCATGGCTTCGTCGTTATTCAACCTACACATTTGAGCTCTCGTCAACTTGGCTTCGAGTTGAATGCTGAGAGTATCAGTGAGCTCTTTATGGAATCTCGCGCCAAGGACCTGATTCAGGTCGTTGACAGCCTTGACACCATCGGGGAGACGGTTCCTCTTCTCAAGGGCAGACTTGACAAGTCCAAGATCGCTGTCGTAGGTCACTCCCTCGGCTCTCTAGCCTCCAGCATCGTTCTAGGTGCAACCAACACCGATCCTCGTGACGGCACAAAGTTCAGCGCCGCCGATCCCCGCATCAAAGCCGGCGTAGTCTACGGTGCAATCGGCACCGGCGGCTCCGACCTCTCCTCAAACGGCAGCGCCATGATGCCCTTTCTGAACCTCGACTTTTCCACCATGAAGACTCCCAGTCTTGTATTCTGGGGCGACAGCGACGTCAGTCCCCACCTCACAAACCGAGGGGCAGACTGGCATCTTGATCCTTATAAGCTTTCGCCCGGACCCAAAGCTTCCTTTGAAGTCAAGGATGGAAAGCATGGTTTTGGTGGTATTAGTGGATGGGACGCTAAGGAGTGTCAGGATGAAGGGGCGGAGAGGTTGGCGGCGATGCAGAGGGTTACATGGGCTTATTTGAGGAGTCAGTTGTATGGGGATGACTCGTGGGAGAAGGCGAAGAAGGCTATTGGGGAGCATCCTGAGATTGGAAAGATTGAGGAGAAGTAGACTGAACACAAGAGCTTGTTGATGGTCTACTCATGATAGTCACGTACATAGATGTCAGATATCAACACCCCATTCATTTTTATTTCACCCATTCACCAGACCGTATTGGTAAAAGAATGAAGCTGCCGTCATCGTTGACGGCCAACATTTTAAGTTCAGATGTTCTGCATGTAAAACTCCCGATGATGCCGAAATTGCAGGGTATCGACTCAAGGTCCCCAACAAGTCAAAGCTCAATGGTGGATGCTTTGACAACTGCCGACTTGAGGTAGCATCTGCATAGCCTTAATTAACTCATTAAACTCAATTTCCCCTGCAGATCTTACAATTCGAGAACAATGGTTGCAATGCGACATAGTGATAAACATACGGTTATTAAATTTGCGACACTGCAAAAAAGTCAAATTCAGCATCGGCACATGCAATCGTAATGCGACCAATTTCTCGTGTTCTTAAAAATACTAGCATGTCCAGTTGGTTTTTTCCTGAGCATATTGGCAATCACTCGTTCATGCCATGATGTTGTTTCCAGTCGTTCTTTGCACTTTTGTGCTATCAGCACTCGCTTCACCTTCTACACCAATTTCCGAGCAGAAACTCAACTTGCGATATCCCAAGCAGCGCGGTCACGATTATGACTACACCGGCTTTGAACCCAGCCAGAAAAAGCGCGCCGATGATATCGTTGAGATGTTTCGGTTTGCGTGGAATGGTTATTACACTCATGCATTTCCTCATGATTCTTTGAGACCCAAGTATAACAATTACACGAACGATCGTAATGGCTGGGGCGTCACTGCTGTTGATGGTCTGGATACTGCGATTTTGATGGAGCAGACTGATATCGTTAAGGTTATTCTGGATTTTATTCCGACTATCAACTTTACCAAGACAAACACTCCTAAGCCTACCAGTGTCAGTTTGTTTGAGACCAACATTCGCTATCTCGGTGGACTGTTGAGTGCCTATGATCTTCTCAAAGGACCTTTCAAGCATCTCAAGGTCGACGGGGACAAGGTTGATGCGCTGCTGAAGCAGGCTACTACATTGGCCGATACGTTGAAGTTTGCCTTTAATACTCCATCCGGAATTCCCTTTGGGTCACTCTTTATTGAGAATCAGACATCCACCGGAGACCCGGAGAGCATCAAGAATGGAACTGCATACACCGGCTTGGCTGCGATGGGTACCCTCGTCCTTGAATGGCAGCATCTTTCTGATCTCACTGGTGATCCTCAATATGGCAAGCTGGCCAATCGTGCTGAGGAGTATTGGCTCTCTCCATCATCTGAAGTCTGGCCTGGTCTCACTGGCGGTCGCTTCAGCCTAAAGACGGGTGAGATTCTTGATAATTACGGTGGATGGACGTCGGGTAATGACTCAGCTTATGAGTACCTCATCAAGATGTATGTCTACGACCCAGACAGATTCAGCCACTATGGTGAGCGTTTCACTCTGGCGGCCGACTCTACCATCAAGCATTTGATCTCTCATCCATCATCGCGGCACGACTTGACTTTTCCAGCTGCCTTTACTGGCACGCAGCAAATCAATTACACCGAATTCCTAGCATGCTTCGTCGGCGGATCCTTCATCCTCGGCAGCTCAGCCTTAGACCGACCAGACTGGCTCAAATATGGCCTCGACTTTAGCGAATACTGCGCCAACGGGTATCGCTACGCAGCATCAGGCATCGGCCCAACGCTCTTCAGTTGGGATCTTGAGGAACTAGCCGAGCCCGAAAACGTCAACCAAACGGCCTTTTACGAGCGAGCAGGGTTCTTCCTCCCAGATCAATACTTTGCAGGCGGTCAATCACCCGAAGCCGTTGAGAGCTGGTATTACGCGTACCAGAAGACGCAGGACCAGTACTGGCGCGACGTGGCGTGGGCGTACACCCTAGCTCAAAATAGAACAATGCGCATAAACGATGGCTTCGCTAGCATCAATAATGTGTTGTCTCCGTCTGGAAACGGAACGCGTGGCGGCATCATGGCCAGCTTCATGCTGGCCGAGGTACTCAAGTACATGTGGCTTATCCAGACGGAGAACAAGGGCGAATGGGCTATTCTGGAGGGAGGCAAGAATTTGTTTGTTTACAATACTGAGGCTCACCCGTTGAGAGTTGCTGCGAAGAAGCCTGTTTAGTTTAACCTTGTTTTTAGAGATTCTGCCTAGGCTTGACGTGGCGCCGATAGTTTTACGCCTGGCGTCTCACTGCCTCCACCGGCAGATGCAGTCTCCGAGGAAATCGGAGGGCCATTTTAATTCAAGCTTAAACATTTGTTTTGTCTCAATAAAAGTGTCTAATTGCAAGCTTTGACCAACATCAGTTGAACCAACCTCTTTTTTGGTGTCATGATGTGTCAAAAGAGACTGAGATGCCGTTGTTGGTTCGCTTAAAAACACCCAATTTTGCCTCGTTGGCGTTGCCAAGAGCCCCATAAGGCTGATGCGCCTCAAAGCATATTGGGTGGTGGGAATGCACATTTTCAGCTTTGGCTACTAGCGCGACAACAGCTGCGCCAAGGGCTTGCTGCCGAAGGTCTAGATTTCAAGAGGGGAAGAAGAGGGAGCTTGTTGAGCTGGAAGATGCATGTATATAAGAGAATGGCTAAGTTTGTGTTACAATATTTACATGCTAGACTCTTCAAGGCGACTTGACCTAATATTCCCTCTTTGTGTACACTATTCTTCCTGCACTACAGTACCGTCACAGTCACCATGCGTTTGCTCAGAGGCCTTGTCCTAGGTCTTCTCCTTGAGAGAGGTCTGGGCCAGACATCTGATCCTCAGCCCAACGGAGACTCTGTAGCAACTGCTGCCGACCCTGTCGAAACAGATCCCGCAGATGCACCTGTTCCTGACCCAACTGTTCCATCAGATGGCGGTGCGTTCCATTCAATTGTCCATTGATACCGGCTAACAATGACAGATACTCCCTCGGATGTTCCAGACTCAGCGGACAAGCCCTCCGTGACAGTAGAGGACCCTAAACCTACTGACGATGGGTCCGATGCCAGAGTGCCAGCCCCAGATCCAACTGACGAACCCACCGACGCCAATGACCCCTCAACCATTCCCGATGATCCAACAGGTACGGACGACGAAAAAGCACCAGCATCCACTGATGAACCTGTGCCAACCGATACAGCTGAACCCGCCGCAACAGACGTCGACGCTACACAGACCGATGACGAGACACCCCAAGAAACAAATACCAACGGTGAGGAAGCTACGCAAACAGATGGTGACACCGATGCGGCACCCGTCGTTACTACAGAAGCATTGACATCCGCGGCCGAAGAATCTCCAGTAGCTTCTGAGACCGCAGACGACCAAGCTCCCCAGACGACCGAAGAGCCATCGGATGAACAAACCGAAGAACCCACCGCTGACTCTGAATCAGAAGAGTCTACCCAACGGGAGACCAGAGAAATTGTAGCACCTTCAAAGACTGCGAATGATGATGATGATGATGTTAAGACGACTGGTAATTATTCACCTGCTCCTTATGCGAGTGCGACGAAAGGAAGTGAACCAAGCGCTGATGGAACAACTCGTAAAGCTGCAGCTACAGGTAGTGGAGGCAAGGGAGACTCAGACAAGACTACGCTTGTTACGTCAAAGGGAGCCGCACCGACGTCGCCTGCTGAAGATTATCCGATTGATCTCGGTGAAGCTGATCTGGGCGACTATGCCGAGTTCCAAGGTGCCGGCGGCAAGACCGTTGTGTAAGTGTCCCAATTAAGTCTCATCTATACCATACTCACCCGATGTATAGCATTCTCAAACCCCCTCCCAACGAGGAAGCCAAGTGCGATCTCCCCCCAACAAGCGACGAAGACGTTCCCGAGGGCGAATACGTGCGTGCCGTCCTATCCGTCAAGGTCGGAGAAGCTGGTGCAAATGGCGCGTCCTACCTCGAGATGGACAAAGGCGCCAAGACGGGTAATCGTCTACAGATGTTGATCGATGGTTCAGTTATTTACGACAAGGAGCTTCTTGGGACTGGTGGTGAAGAGGAGAGTATTGAGAGTGACAAGTTCAAGGCTGCGCTGGATCAAAAGGTAAATGTTGTTTATAAGGCGGGTGATAAGCCTGTTCAGGTTACGATTCAGGAAGCGAATATTAGGAGTGCTGTTAGTAAGGGGGGTAGTGGTGGAGGTGGTGGAGGCAGTGGAGGGGGTTCTGGTGGTGGATCTGGTGGTGGATCTGGGTCTGGGGATGATAGTGGTGACTCTGGTGATGACTCTGGTGATGGAGGCTCTGGTGGAAGTGGAGGAGGAAGCGGTAGCGGTAGCGGTAACGGCAGTGGTAGTGGCAGCGGTTCAGGTGATGGTGATGGCGATGGCTCAAGCGGAGGTGGCTCTGGTGGTGGCGGTGGCTCAAGTGGAGGCGGTTCTGGTGATGCTTCAGCAACTGGTGATAACGGTGCATCGCCATCGAGTACTTCCGGCGACGGTGGTCAGACCAACGTGGCTGGAAAGGCTTTCATGGTCGGCGAGATACTCATGTATGCTCTGCCTCTTGTCGCGGCCCTCATGGGTTGAGCTGGTGTAATATTGGAGGTTCTCTGTATCTAGTTCGCGAAGTTTGAGTTGGAGTTGTACAGATGGCCGAGCTATCGGATTAATCAAGTGTTAATACTGAGTTGAGTTCGTCAAAGCCTAAAAATACTACTAAACAGACAACAAATCAAGCATTGCAAATTCGCCGACAAGCTTTTGTCGGCAATTTTTTCACTGCAATTTTAGCTGTCCCCTAGGCTTTCGTGTCATGAAACCCTGGCTGATTCGCACCGGCGTAACTTGGAGCTCAGATTTCACCATAACGTAGTGCTCAGGAGTCGCTATATAACCATGCAATGAGTTTATCATGTCTCCTAAAGACCACATGCAACACCAAGATTTAAATATCCAACTCAATTCTGTATAAATCGCCAGTGGAATATATATATCCCTTAGGATTTAAGAGTGCACCTTTAAAGTACTAATAAGGGGGCTTAACTAATTAAAATGTAATGTATTTAAAGTACCTGCCTGCTACTTAATTTTACTTATAATAGAAGTGTTAATAATTTTTAAACTTATAAATTGCTATATTATATATAGCACAGCATCGGCACGCCGAGAGCATTGCCATAACGCCGAAAGCATAGCTAAGTAACAATTCAGGTACCTGCTCACAGGTCTATGATGACTTGAGCAACAGTCTCAGATGCTAGACAACATGAAATACATCCACGGGTGGTAAACCCTCTCATCATCCATTGTATCAATGACCTCAGGCAGATAACTGGTATGCCATTCCTCTTGAAGGGCAGAATTGAATTCCTCATCCGCGATACCTACTCACCGTGCCTTACAATACTCCCAATACGAAGGATACCATCCTGATTGGCCCCAATCAAGAATCCCCACAACCTTTGGGTTAGGGCCATAGGATAATATTATATTAGGGGGACAAAGATCGTTATGGGTAAAAATAATCGGAATATCACCGCCAATGTCGATTCCACATATATCATGGAACTTTTGTACCGCATCTGCGCCTAGGAAAGGCCCTACACGCTCTGGCTGGCCAGCAACGAAAATATCGTTTAGCGGGCGCTTTCCTACACTCCCTATTTATATTAGACTAAATGGGATATAGCAAGGCCATCGTGTGATATCTTACCAATATATCTGTCTGATTCCTGGGTCAAAGCCCTCCAGGCACTCACCATAGATCTTAGCTCCTTGCAGACAGCCTGCCGTTCGCTTTCATTCATGGTGCTAAATCTTGCCTGTAGAGTATCACCCTCGACCAGAGACATTTATATGAACTGTTGGCCGCTATCTTCAGCCCAGCCGAAGACCTCGGGGACTGGGACACGGCCTTGTAGTCGCTCACGCATCAATACCTGGGCCTCGACCTCGGCGATAGTAACGTCGGCTCCATACTTGACGGCTAGTCCCAGGGATGGGATGATAACGGGAGGTGGATGGTTCAAGGATGCGGCACGGCAGTGGCCAGAGGCCTCATTCAAGGCTCTGATCTCTGCAGGCGAGGGTAGCGCAGGCGCTCTGCGCTCTTGGAAGAAACTGGACTGGGAGAAGACCTTGGCGGTTGGTGTCGGTGCGGAGCACGCACTTAGCTCTGGGGTCTCATTTGTCGCCATCGAAGCTGAAAAGTGGCCAGTGTTTCCGGGCGCTAGATGTGATGCTGAGTTGAGATTCCTTGACGAAATATACTGGTGTTTACAGCCACTAGATGTATTTGATTGGCTAATGACCTATGGATCTAACACTAAACTGAATCCCTCTCTCGGATGAAACGTTATGCCGGATCTGCATCGAATCAGTCGTACTTGATAACGACCCTTATCGTAAACCTGGCCATCTCATCGCTGACTCAGTTGGTTCCTGAGTTCTGTGGGGATGCCCACTTCTATCCTTGTCTCGGAGATTTCCATCTGAGGACTAACCTTGCTCCTCATGTTCAATTTCTCATCTTGATCTATGCATGAATAAAGATTCTCTGCGAATTTAAAGTTGATTCTGGTCGAGAGTTGAAGCTTATTGCACAACTTTCCTCATTCCGTAAGCAAAAATAGTCGGCTATCGTAGTGTAATAAATACAAACTCTTTGGCTTTCAGCATCTCTAACCGATCGTGTGATTTATCATGCCAAGATCTCACGGAAAGCAACCGGACGAATTATGGATGCTGGCGCCTAAACCCGGAAATTACAGGTAACCCTAGTCACTTCATCCAGCAGCGCAGAATCCTTTAAAATCTCACCAAGACCCTTCATCTCACCTTTCTTCCAAGTCCAGCATACTTCTATTCACGTCACTCGTTTTAACCCCCGTCATTCTTTTGCATCCAAAATGCATTTTTCAACTCTCACCGCACTCGTTGCCCTCTCTGGCTTCACCTCCGCAGAGCCCAACGGCTGGTCCAAGACCAAAGAAGCAGAGGATAGTCCTTCCAAGCTCGACGACTGCGGCTGCTGGCCTATCTACCAGGCTATCCTCAAGTGCCAGAAGCTCAAATGGCCTAAAGATGAAACATCGGACTGCGTGTGCATTCCCAACCCAGATGGCTGGTACGGCTCTATGGACGGCTGCCGCAATTGTCTCAGCTCCAACAGCGACCATGAGTTCTTCCCTAACATGGCAAAGCTCGTGACACAGTTGTTCGTCTCGTGCACAAACGTTGGTGGTGGTGTTACCAGCGATGGAAACAGTCTCTGCGCGAGCAACTCGTACCGCGAGGCTTGCGTTTCCCTGGGTACAAATGGAAAGTCTAGTTGGGCTAGCTTTGAGCAGGGTGATGTTAGTGGAAATGGTACTTATGTGTTGGATATCAAGGAATTCGGCGCCGAGGATGAATCTACATCGGCGACAACTGCAAAGACGGCTGCCAAGACGACCGCTACTGATTCCGCTGACACTACTGAGACTACAACCATGGCGGTGACTTCTACTACCGGTACCGCGGAGCCATCTTCTACTGGTAGCGCTACTTCGGATGTTGCTTCGGGAACTGAGACTCCTGTTGCATCAGCCACGACAGCACCAAACTCGGCCGTTAAGCTTGCTGGTATACAGACTGGAGCTGTTAGTATGGGACTAGCGGTTGCTGTACTCGGTGCTATGTTGCTGTAGTCTAAACACTGTAATATCTACTCAAACGAGTTTGCTATGTTGTGAATAGCTTAATACTATATCTAATTACTACTAAAATTCTGACTCTGGAATCTACATAGGATCTCCTACATGGTCACAACGGACTTAGTCTACAGTCTCTCTTATATGTGCCCTACCCTTTGCAACCGCAAACATGGTAATACGTGATTCCATGTCTAAAGAATTTTACTTTTTATTCCTCTATGGACCAGACTTTATCCCCTCACGCCCGGACCCAACATCTAGTTCTTTCCAAGCTCCTGAGCACGGTTGGCAGCAGCCTTGACAGCCTTGTCCACAATTTCCTTGAGACCAGAGTTCTCAAAGCTCACAAGAGCAGCATGGGTAGTACCGTTAGGGCTGGTGACGTTCTTTCGCAGCTGAGCAGGCTCATCAGAGGACTCGACGAGCATCTTTCCAGCACCGAGGCAGGTCTGCGTGGCGAGACGAGTGGCCTGCTCCTCGGAGAGACCGAGACCAATACCGCTAGAGATGAGATGCTCGACGAAAGCGAAGAAGTAAGCAGGGCCAGAGCCTGAAAATGTTAGCGATGCTGTTCCTCAATAGATATGACGGTGAACCTGCCAGAAATACCAGTGACGACATCAAGAAGTTCCTCCTTATCAACCCACTCAGTAGCCTTACTCACACTGCCCAACAACGCGGAAGTCAACTCCTTCTCCTCCTTGGTAACATCACTCGCCGCATAAAGCCCACTCGCACCCTCCCCAACAAGCGCAGGTGTATTCGGCATAACCCTAACAATATGCGGCGCCTTACCCGCATCACCCTTGAACCACCCCGCAATGCTCTCCAGCGTAATACCCGCCGCGATAGAAATAACAACAGGAAGACTATCCCTCTTGGCCCAAGCAGAGCTAAGTTCCTCACAAACGCCCTTGGCAACTTGAGGCTTCACAGCGAGGATGACGACGTCTGCATCGGCGGCAGCTTCTTTGTTATCAGCGGTTGTGCGAACACCTAGATCGGCCATTTTGTTGCGGTTCACGTCCCAGGGTTCAGAGACGTAGATGTTGGTTTTGGTGATGTTTTTGGCGAGCAGGCCGCCGATGATGGCGGCGGCCATGTTACCGCCGCCTAGGAAGGTGATTTTTGCGTCTTGTAGTGAGGGAGTCATTTTGGATGTGAGGTGAGGTTTGAAGAGTGAAGGAGAGATGAGATTGGTAGTGGTTATGTTATTTATCGTGGGGTTGAGATTTGGTGATACGTAAAAGTTTGGGGTGATGGCCGACCCCGCATCGGATTAACCCTGCGCTACCCTTTTGGCTTTGGTGATGAGCGATAACGGCGTGGAATGACTGGTGTTGGAAGCAATACGTGACAAATTGATAGCTTTTCTTCGGCATGAAAGAGAATAAATATTGATGCTATTAATAATTCTACAGCTACTGAGGCTTTCTGCACGACTTTGACTTTTATCTTTCTTTGCAGATGGTTGTTCTGTGACTTGAGCCTCAAGGTTGGAAACAATTTCTGAAACGTCAGCCCCTTGCAATGATTCCAACGCGCGTTAAATTCTCGCAATTCTATATCTTCATACGTTCTCTCTGCTTTTTACTTCATCATCATATTCAAATAACCAAATTTTGACAAGCCACTTGAGCAAATCTGTGTCAACCCCACGCGCCCTGTCGCTTAGAGCCGGCATTGTCAACTTTTATTGATAAGATAAGAGCCTATTAAACAGATTAGCCAAGCGCATTCGGACGATACCATGGTGAGTCAACTGAGACGATAAGTAGATGAATATCAGATTGCGTGGTCTCGTAATCTCCTTTCTAAAACTTGCCTCGCTTCCAGGTTAGATCACAGAGGTATGTTGTTGGAGTAAATTCAAATCCAATCTGCTCCATAAACGGCTAACTGGATCAATGCCCAAGAAGCTATTCAATCGAAAAGAATATCAAGAAAGTCATTTTAATTAGAGCCAAGTGAGAGAATGAAAGAATAAAACCACCTTGATTCATAATATCAATTATCAACGCACCTTTATATCGCGTTAATTTACACCAAATTCTGTTTGACGTAGGGTAATCTCATAGACATCCTTATCGAAAATGACATCACTGATAACAGTTTTGATTATTGCAATGCACGATAGGAATCTCGACGGTGACATTTCAAACATTTCAATTGATACTATATAGCAAACTCCTTATTCATTCTGTTTCAATTCATCATCTGTCCTCCACTACCCATTCAATTGACATTACAACTGACTCTTATCAGGGAACTTGCGGAAGATATCAGCAAGCTTATCGATAGGCGCCGCCATGAGTCCCATAACCGACTCAAAAGGTGGATTCTCTCCAGCGCTAGGATGACTTCTCGTTGGCACAAACTGCTTCGTGCGAGCGAACTGAGTAGCCAAACTCTCAGTCTCTTGAGCTTCAGACTTGAGAGCCTGTTCAAGAGCAGGCAAGTCACGGCTTTCTTCCTCTTCAATATGCTTCTCAAGCAAGTCCCAGATTTCTCTAATTTTGGGAATATACTCTGGGTCTTGGGCCTTGAGGTTCTGAAAGACCTTTAGCAATTCCTTGACCTGATTGAGATGTTAGTAAATGATTGTTATGGCTCATTTGGGGTAGGTATGTACCTGATGATGCTCCCGGCGATCTTCATCAGCTAGTTGCTTTCCCTTGTCACCCATATACTTTTCCATGGCAGGATAAACAATGAGCTCCTCGCCAATCGAATGACGAGCAAGTTCCCAGACAAACTGGTTACCAAAGCGTTGTTGGTGATCATGATCGGCAGAGTTGACCACTTCACTGTAGTATTTCTTGAGCTCGCGATGGTCTTTGACAATGGCATCTGAGACGGCAGACATGGCTGCGATTTGGAAGCGAATAGGCTTTTGGTAAGAGCGGAAGTGTTGGGGTCTAATTGCTGCGCGAAGTTGAGGTGTCAAGATGGCGCGAATTGAAGACATGTTAAGGAATTGATTCTTGGAGATTGAGAGTGAGGATGGTATACATATATATTTACATTTTTGCGACATGTTCTACGAGTATGTGCGTACATAAGCAGCATGACGGCAAAATGACCAGCTTCACTGCAGCGATTACTCCCTTTGTGACAGCCTTTCAGCCAGGAATGACGGGTTGTCTGACCACCAGCATGATGCCACTGACGATGCGGAAAGCTTCAACCAATAACAAAGCAGGGTAAGATAATTGCTTTCCTATGATTCGTCTTGTCTCAAATCCCCAGAAGAATATCTCATTTCTCCGGGCCATTAGCTCCGGGGCGGAAGACACCGATATCTCTGATAGGATCAAAGAGTCTGGGCGTGCGAATGTTGATGTATAGTGTGACATACAAATTACCCCAAAAGACTTTCGGGTATGCGGGTTTAACGCTAGACAGATCGGGATCTTGAGCTTACTACGTAGAGAAATCGAAGCTTAGTTACTGAACGGAGTGAATTCCGCAGACGTCTCTCAACATCGGAATTGCAACTGATTACATCAATTAATCGGTAATACAACTCTATCAAGGAATTCACTATTACAGGGAACTTTTAGACGATGGTACCTGAAAACTGGATTATGTCAATTTGCCGACGTTTACTTACCTTGCTGTACTGTACCTACATAAAATTACTCTATCCAAAGCATTACGCCATAGTAAAGTCACAGCTACGCCAACGACTTTTAACGGATCAACCCGTCACCGGGGTCCACTCCCCGCCGGTGATACAACATCAAGCCGTTTTATTTCCAAGTCATAATGTCATTGACTCAATCTTTGGAATCATTCACCTCTTCCCCTAGCTAGCACGTTACCTAAGGGATTATTGCTTGACAGCATGATTACGACCATCTCGATTGCATGACGAACTGATTGATAATGTCTTGTACGCATCATAGTGGAGATTTGTCTTGGAACCTGGCACGGTCGGTAGTTGTAGTCAGAATACCCCGATGGAAAGTAAATAAAATGCTAGATCTGCTCGTGTGTATTCACTTTTACAATTCGACATTATCTTTTTCTGATAAATCATGTCGGCAAACTCATTCCTACGAAGCATTGCGCTTCTAGCCTTTGCAGGCGGTGCCAATGCTGTTCCTGTTGTTTCAGAGGCCCAGACAACTGTCTCGTCTTCTGGTGTAGCTGCATCCGCGATTCCATACAGTGATGTGACTTCTCACGGTCCCTACACCGGAACGCCTACTACCACCGGTGCTTTGTCGACTACAGTTCTTGCATCAGCTATTCCTGCGCGTCCTCCTCCGCCTGGATCGTTTGACTATCCTGCTGATGGTGAGCTCCATGCTCCCCAGCCTGCTCCATACACTCCCAACGGTGGTGTCGGCACCAACGGCTCTGCTCCAGTGTATCGCGTGCAGAGCGACTTTGACTATCAGTCTCTTGCACTAGCTTTGTACCAAGAGTGGATTGAGCTTGATCTCTTCCGATGGGGTCTCGCAACTTTCTCAAAGGAAGAATTCGATGCATACGGTATCAACGATGAAGACCGCTTCTTGATCGAGCACATGGCCCGTCAGGAAATCGGCCACGCAACCGTCATCAGCAACATGCTCGGCCCCGAAGCTCCCAAGCAATGTACATACAACTACCCCGTCTCCAACGTTCCCGAGTTCATCGACTTTAACCAGAAACTCACCCGCTGGGGTGAATCTGGTGTCTATGGCTTCTTGCCTCATTTGAACTCTGGTCCTGCTGCTCAGCTTTTGCTGCAGAGTATCACGATCGAAGCACGTCAGCAGATGATCTTCCGTCAGTTCGGCGGTACGTTTGCCATGCCTGAGTGGCATACTCCTGGTATTCCTCAGAGCTGGGCTTGGACTTTGCTTGCGCCGTATATCTCGAGCTGCCCTTATAACCAGACGCGACTTGTCTGGCAGAACTTTCCTTCGTTGAATATTCTTAACCAGCCTAACCCTGCGCGCATCAATGGTTCTAATGTCTGGAATGAGACTACTGGTGGATACGCCAATACTCTGTCTACCAAGGACATTGACGATGATGAGCTCTGCGTGAACGCTACTAAGACTGGTGTGAACTGCAAGGCCGCCATTACTCACAACCGCACCATTCCCCTATCTTACCCCGGCCGTCAGGTCTTCCTCAACTGGGATGCACCCGGTAAGCCCGTTGGTCCCAACAACAGCTACATCACCTCCACCAACGTCAAGGAGCCCAAGTTTGCAGCCTGGGTTTCTCAACTCAACGTTACATACTCTCCTCTCCAGAACGTCAGTCTTGAGGATAGGACGGCGTATACTATCCAGCCTAATGTTTCGACTTGGCAAGGTGATCCTGCTATCAATGGAACAATGTTCCTTGCTTTGACGGATACGGATCTGTATGTTACACCATACAACCTTACCCAGATTAACCCTCATGTTGCTGCTTTGGCTGTTTACCAGGCCGGCTAAAGGTGCAGCGGGGATTGGTGGTTGAGCTTTATAGCTTGGGCATCTGGATTAATAGTTGGATGTTTGGATATGGCTTATGGATACCTGTTGTATAATTCTATTCTACGTGTATTATATCACGATTAATGATAGTATAAACATTTACTTGAACTCAGCTTGAAGTAATGAATTCAATTACGTGACAACTATGAAAAGCGAAAAATCAAGTCCAAATCCTAACTCAAATGTCGTCATAACCATATAATCCCTCCTCCAAACCCTTAATCTGCAGCGCCAACAACTTGGAATAGTATCGGCACATCGCAAGGTTACCACCATGGTACCAAAATCCAGGATGGCCACTCCTCTGCCAAATAGTTCTCATCTCACCTTCATCATTGAAACCCCAAACATCATTAACCTTGTCCGCAATAGCATCACCAAACATAACCCTCGTCTGCGTTCTCATGTTCTGATAACCAGTCGCGAAGACAATCTCATCAGCCTCAAGCTCTGTGCCGTCCGCAAATCTCAATCCATGAGGCAAAACAGTCTCAATCTCTTGGCCGTGCTTAACCTTGATCTTTCCATCGACGATGAGTTGAGAGGCACCGACGTCGATGTAGTAACCGCCTCCGCGCTGGAAGTACTTGATTAAGAGACCTGAGTCATCGGGACCGGCGTCGGTTTTGAAACCGGCTTTGTTGAGACCATCGAGCATGTCCTTGTCGAATTCTGCTTGCTTCTTGCATGTTGTGACGGAGAGGGCTTTGAACACAGGAATGGGAAGACCGTGGATGAGAAGATCGGCGTCGTCGACGGGAGGACCGTCCTCGGAGTAGACCCCTTTGAGACCAATGTCGGTGATGGCCTTGGACGAAACGACATGGGTGCTGGAGCGCTGGACCATGGTGACGTCGTAGCCCTTCTCAAGGAAATCTTGAGCAATGTCGTGGCCTGAGTTGCACGATCCAACGACGATGGCCTTCTTGCCCTGGCTGTTGTCGCGAGCACCAGAGAACTCAGAGGAATGGCAGAGACGATCACCCTTGAAGTCGGAAATACCCTTCATATCAGGCATGTTCTTCTTTCCAGAATGACCAGTAGCCTGGATAAGATGTCGAGGATGTAAAGTTCGTCGCTCCTTGGTACCATCATCCTTTATTCTCTCAACAGTGACGTCCCATCGCTTCTTCGCATCATCCCACTTTGTCTCAACAAGCGAAGTCTTCATCCAGATGTTGAGTTCAAGAAGAGTAGCGTAAGCTTCAAAAAACTGAGCGAGCTTGTCCTTGGGTGTGAAGATGGGCCACTGAGGAGGGAATTGGAGATATGGCATGTGATCGTACCAGACGGGATCATGGAGAACGAGTTGGTGATATCTCTTACGCCAGTTGTCACCTACGCGCTCGTTCTGGTCGATTGCGAGGGCTTGGACGCCGAGCATCTTGAGACGAGCAGCTGCTGTGAGACCAGCTTGACCAGCACCTAAATTTGTCAGCTATCAAAAACGTTTCCTAAGAAGAAGTATGACCTACCAACGATCAAAACAGCAGGGTCGCTGCCATCGGCGAAATCAGCCTCTGCTTCTCTTCGCTGAGCCCAGTTCTTTCGACCAGGCTTTCCGCCATGTTCAACACCACGAGATCGATGCTCATTGATAGCCTCTTCGTGTCCCTTTAATTCCTGAATTCGTGTGTAAAACGTGAAAATCTTCCACTCGCCATTCTCCTCAATCAACCGCGCAAGACCCGATCCCTTACCAAGAACAGTCTCAATCTCAAAAAAGAACTGCACACCCTGGACTTCACCAGCTGCATCGATAGACAAAAACTGAGGCTTTCTCACAGGAGCAGAGCTATCAACCTCAACCTTGACAAGACGAAGACCATCCTTTGATTCAGAGCAAGACTTTAAGAAAGAGAGAATGTTGGCGGGTCCTTGGACTGTGCGAAAGTTCCAAGATAGAGCGAGATGATCGCGCCAGAAACCATCTTCGGAGAATAATCTGGCAAGAGCGGGGTAATCTTTGTTCTTGAGCGCTGAGTTGACAGAGTTGACGAGTGAAGAGGCGATTTCGTGGGGGTCTGAAGAGGAAGGCTTTTTGATTGCGGAGGGGAATTTTGCGAGGGCGATGTTGGTTGAGCCAGGGACTGCCCACATTCGGGAAGTTCGGGGGATGCTTTGAGGGATAACGTCGCCCATTTTGATATTTGTGAATGTTAATGTGAGTTGTAGAGGTAGAGAGGAGGAGGATGAGAGAGAGTTTGTTGATGTTGAGTGAAGAGGGGAAGATGGTTGGGTTTAAGTAAGGCAGCCTCCAGTGAAACATAACATGCAAAACCATACGCAAGCCGACAGTTTCTAAGCCATTCTTGGTCCCGACCGCTGATCGACGTTACATTCTAACTCTATTGGACATATTCAACTGAACTTTGCTCCCGTCTTCCCCACGTTTCAATAAAGGCCGCTGACTGTCCCTCCCCCGCCTTTACCCATCGGCCCCCCGCACTTGGGTGAAGCGGCTCCGACTACGGTGCCTACTTTAAGCGGAGTCGGCTCCGGGAGTTATTCCGCTGGCGGTTCCGTGCTGAGGATGATAAATCTGGGGGATTGAAGATCTGGTGATATTCGGGGAAGAGGAACATGTTTATGAAGTTGTTGAAATGAATTGGTGTTGAGAACTGTTTGGAGATGCCTTCGGCAATCGGATTTGAGTTTGAGCGATAGGGGGATATTCACCGGTATCGGGCATACCTGCAGATACGACCGCAAAATTTTAATTCGATGCGTCCCATGTTTCCTCGTGAAACCTCCATACCCAATTACTTATGCTCTTCACCGCTGCAACAAGCATCCTTTTGGGTAGGAATCACTAGAACTAAATGCGTATCAATGCCGAGATTAACGCCTTAGCGTCTAATCCCGCAAAAGATCCTTACATGAGATCCTGTAATGATCGTTCTTGATGCCATTCAATGCATGTCACGGAGTTACATAGTGCCTTATGAGTTCGGCTTATCTCTTGGCAGATGCGGCTCTTTTATCTGACGTCCCTGGGCTAGCTCATTCTAGGCTTTAGGTGTCTGACATGTCAGCACCCTGCCCCTTCGGGACGTATGGCGTGAGATGACTGGTAAGCAGAGGTTGGAGCTAGTCAAGGATTACCTAGAGTGAGAGCTTACGCTATATTATCGTTATCAGTGTTCTATAGTTATTTGGAGCCAATAGCAAGCCGCCTTAAATGCTTCCAGTCAGGGCTACAGTAGACATATGCGTTTAGGTAAATCAATACGTTTATAAACCTGCTTGAATATATTCATTAGAGAATGTTCTTCCAGTAGAACTAATAGGAGGGAACGGTTGGTATTGTTTAGAGCCATTGCTGTAAAGGCGAGAAATCCATTGGTGTGTTGTATTATCAAAAGGTATGATTGGTCCGCTTAGTCACCAGTCAGCCATGCTACCTTAGTATATAAGGCGGCTGGCACCTCCTCTTCTTATTCTAGAAATCAAGGCTCTTTAAACCCTCTCTTATGTGCT
The DNA here is from genome assembly GCA_002980515.1 of Fusarium burgessii. Classification (NCBI taxonomy): domain Eukaryota; kingdom Fungi; phylum Ascomycota; class Sordariomycetes; order Hypocreales; family Nectriaceae; genus Fusarium; species Fusarium burgessii. Next base: position 8,527 of record PVQA01000465.1, on the reverse strand, counting down.
CCTCTGCTGTGCGTGCCACATGTATTGCTGGTGTTTTTCGGCTGAACGTGCTGATATACTAGAGGACTAAGGTCAGGCCCTCTGCTGACGCTTATCTAACCTTCAGTTGATGCCCAACGCCACCATTGCTCAGCAGTGCTGATTATAAACATATGAAGTTGGTCCATTAACTAATAAAATTCTGCACTGTACTGAATTGGAAAAAAGGCAGTGTAAGCTTTGACTGATCCTCAAGCACCCTCCCTTGCTACAGACCAAGCATTCTGACTAGTCACCGCGGAGTTACCGTAATCGGTCACCACCAGATTGGAAAGTCAGATCATCTAACAGCATATTCACTTTGCTTGCAAATAAGGGTAATAATGAAGAGATAGAAGGTACGCTAGTGATTATTATTATACAGATTCTGCCTTACTTGAATAAGATAGTTAAAAAATATGTATAAATTACAATTTACGGAACTATATTACATTATTGTAATCGTTTGTTTAGGATACAAAGCTTCCAAGCGCTCCATATTAACCCTCCTTGTACGCAGACGACCAATACGATGGAAAACCGTCGGTTGGTCGACTGCCTGACACAAAACCAATGAATATGAAGATGAAGTACCCTCGCGTCTGGACTCAACCAGAGATAAGGAAAAAAAGTAGCCCTTAGCCTCCGTGAATCGCTCTGTCTTTCTCGATGCACCATGAACTAAGCCCTGTTAGTATTTCCTAGGCTCCAGATTGCCCAAGTACGATAGCTGAGGACCCAATGCCCAGTAGTCTTTCTCGTCGAAATTAGTAGACAATCTGAAGTGATGATACCGCATTCGTCAAGTAGCACCGGCGTGGGATATATGGGTTCTTGGAATTTTAATGGCCCAATTAAATGACCAAAGAACTTGATATACCCTCCATGTATTATCCCCTCAGGGCGGCTTTCGTCAGCACATTTGAGCCAGACTACTTTAACATCCACATGAGCATGAAGAAGTACAGGCAATATGTCTGATATTTCCATCGGGCTTTCGAAAAATGTCCAGGTCCAAGATGGCGATGTGTATGTGGACGATCGTGTCTTCCTAGTACCATAGACTTCCCAGTACAGAGAATGCGGGAAATAAGAGCGCCATAAACCAGCGAAATACTCACTGGATAGATTTCTAGACTGCCCGAATGTTTGAACAACACTAGCAAATGCAATGAGCCGATCCGACTCAAAGGTTAGCTCCCTCCGAACGTACTCGTTGACATGTGAGAACCAGAGCCCAGTATCGAATATAAGGTGGCTTGACGGGGTACGGTCGTCTTTCATTGATCGAAACGGCTCAATGTCTTTTTCTGGGTGACCATCTGGGTATTGATCGCAAGCTACCATTTGTCGGCAATGCTACCAGAGCTGGTTGTGAGCGAGGATGAGAGACCGCGGTGAAAGGAACCATTCCTGGAAACCCCATGCCCTTTGCCTTGAAGGGCAGTTGGTTATATCGTCATGTAGCTTGGCTTGTCAATCTGAAAACAGAAAGTTTCTGCCTCTGCGTCCTTCTAAATTGCGGCCACAAACATTGGCTTCATTAGAAGCGGATCTCTTTCACGGAAACTGACACTATTATTGTCGCTGGCTGCAGCAGAGCAGATGTTGAGGGTAGAACAGCCATAGGTATTTTTCATGGTGATTGCTTCAAGGTCCCAGTCTTCTTTACTATCCTGTATAATGCAAAGCGAGTCAATCCAGATAAACTTGATCCCAAACCCAATACATAGAGAGATATCTTCTAGGTGATTTGCCGGCATAGCTGCGATTTTAAGCTCTTTGCTGAACCGCTGAATGTTATCACGCTTCAGCTTTAGTTTGTTGATTTTCCCAGCAGTGAGAGAATGAAGTGTATGTTTCGGGCATTCGTTGGGAAGACTCAACCAGCCTCAGTCGCTTGCAGTCGGGAATCTCTAACAATCTTGTTGGGCGATATGATTCGTCGATAAGCTGAGACTTGTTATGGTTTTCACAGCAGTCTTGTAACCACCTCATTGGGATAATTGAGCGACGGTGCAAGGAGTTGATGAACTTTATCACCCTTAGAAAGCACTGTTGTTTATAAATATGGTTTATACTTTTTCCCTTTATTTTCTTATCTGCGCTGATGCTTTATCTCTGTCTAGTTGCGATACAGCGCTTTGTTGTGCAGAATTATTCGATTAATTAACGGCTAGTTACAAAAAGGACGCGGCATCGTTGAGGTTAGAAAGTGGTTCACGTCAGAGGTAGGTAGTCGTTACATCATGACGTTATCGCCTGATAAAGCTGGGATTGATTGCGGGGAATGAACACCAACTCTAGCTCCATCACCAATGCAAGCCTTCTCTCATTCTTGACATCGATTATTCTCAGTTTGCATTTCATCAATTGATCTCGCAAGAAAGACATATTACCTTTGAAACACTTGTTGCAATGCTGTGGCGACTACCTCTCCTTCTCGCAGCGCAGCTTGGCGCCGTCATCGGTGAAGAGCAGCAAGTGCTAGGCTCCGACAACAGTGAACTAGATCATATCCGCGACAAGTACACTCATCTGGATCTTAATTGAGGTGTTTCTCTAACGTCAATAGGCTCCTCGAAGCTCAGATCATTCCCACTGTGATGGATGACTTTCCGCCCGCCTTGGCACTCCGCGCATCGTGGAAGCATGACTCTGCCAAACTAGGCAATACTCTCAAGCCTGATAATCTTCAAAAGGCGCCTTCAATTCATCTTGAGAAGGTAGAATCGGACGCATCTTCTGGTACCCAACTCTCCAAACACATTTCGTACGTCATCATCCTCACCGACCCCGATGCGCCATCTCGCGATGATCCTAAATGGTCCGAATTTTGTCACTGGATCGCAACAAGCACTCATCTCAAATCCTCAACAACATCCAAACATCATCTCAAGGACATCATCGAGTATAAACCTCCCTCTCCACCGCCAAAGACCGGAAAACACCGCTATGTCTTCTTCACCTTCATTGCAGCCAATGGAACAACCAGTAAGCTACACCTGAGCAAACCAAAGGAGAGGAAGCATTGGGGATCGGACCATGCGGGACATGGAGTCCGTGAATGGGCGCATGATAATGGTCTTATTCCCATCGGTAAGGTCGATCCAATTCCCATCTCATTCACCGAGGTTAATATATCTAGCTGCGAATTTTATATATGCTCAGAACGACGAGCAGTAGCGCCACGACTTGACATGCACGGTTTTACTTCAATTGATCGAAAAGGAAGCTCAATCTTATACTTTGAACCGTTCCTTGGTTTTTGTCCTTCAATTCAAGAATATCATTCGCTCAACTGCACTCGCCGCGGACATTGTTCCTTTTTCAGTAACCGAGCGGTTAGCATTGTTGAAACCCCGCACCAATACACGTTCTCCATCCCACCACGATCTCTGCAGATTCAGGTCCTTGAAGCTTAAACAAGCAGGTCGGCACATAATACGCACTACCAGTCTTGGCGGGCATAGCAAATCATCAAATCGAGCTTTGGAGCGTGACCTTCAAAGCAAAGATCATTACCGCATTAGGAAGGTCGGTACAATATTGGCGGTGATCGGAGGTATTCCGCATTAATGATAAATGTCCCGAAGAGGTTATGCGTTGTGAAAAAATGTATAAATACTTGAGATAATCGCGATAACTTTATTTTCTTGTTCATCTGTGCAAATCCATCAAAATGAAGTTCAGCGCCTCTCTCCTCACTCTCATCCCAGCGGTTTTCGCCCTGCCTACAGGCGAAGATGCGTCTGTATCCAAGCGTCAGAGCTTGAACACCGTGACAGACCAGCTGCTCTTCAGTGTTACGCTACCAACATTCACTTCTCGTCGCAACGCCCGTGATCCTCCCACCCTTGACTGGACTTCTGATGGTTGCACTTCTTCACCTGATAACCCTTTCGGCTTCCCTTTTATCCCCGCTTGCAATCGTCATGACTTTGGATACAACAACTATCGCAAGCAGAGCCGTTTCACTGTTAGTGCAAAGGCGCGGATCGATAGCAACTTTAAGACCGAGTAAGTTCCCTATTACCATGAAAGAGAGCAAGGCTAACTGTAGACAGTTTGTACTACCAGTGTAACTCTGTGAGCGCCGCTGGTGTATGCAGAGGTCTGGCTGATGTTTACTACGCCGCTGTTAGAGCCTTTGGCGGTGATGATGCTACTCCCGGAAAGCGAGATGAGGATCTTGTTAAGGAGTATGAAGAGAAGGTGGCTATTTACAACAAGCTCGTTGAGGAGGCGCAAGAGAAGGGCGAGCTTCCTCGTCTTGATTAAGGGTCAGTGACCTATTCTGATTACTGGTACATATTTCAAAATGACGACAACATATTTATGGTTCAATGCTTGTTGCTCCATGAACCTCGAGCTTGAGTATTTCTCATCATACGATTATACTATGCTGTAACCGCATTCTACCTAGGCGCTAGAGACCTTGACAAAACATCAACCGTAACTGTAACCTTGTCCGCTAGATATATTGCTACCTGTCAACCAAAGAGCCAATTGAAATTCCGATATGTCCCTTAGTACAGAAGTTTCTGTGATGCATTCTTATCCCTTATACGCTATCCAAATCTTATCCCTTTTGCCTTACACCTTCTCCGACACCAGAGAGTCTTCTCCCCGCAAGAAGCGTGCATCTCCCTGTTCCCATGGATGTTCAACCTCGATCCGTCTAATCATTTCCGCATATTTCTCACTTCTAGGCTTGATATCGTAAGGAAAGTCACGGATATGACCAATCATACCAGGCGTGATACTTATCTCAGGTTCAATCTCATTGCCCTGTGCATCAACCGCCTTCCGGATCTCAAAGGCAGTCAAGAGGCGCGAGATAGTAATGAAAAGACTCTCATCGGCCAGAAATCGACCAGGACAAACTCTGCGACCGAACCCGAATGATGCAAAGTCGGGATTCGGTTCATTTCGCGGTTCCAGATACCTATCTGGGTTGAAGGAAGAGGGATCTGAGTAGGTAGCTGGATCATGTAGAAACCACCATACCGCTGGAAGAAATGATGCTCCCTTCGGGAAATGATACTCTTTGTAGTGAATGTCCTCATCGGCTGTATGGACTACTCCCATTGGCGTAACAGGGATCCATCTGAGAGTTTCCTTTATCAAGGCATTGACATATGGAAGATTGTCACGGTCGTCAAACTGGGGAAGTCTGTCGGTTCCGATGACGTTGTCGATCTCTTGCTGTGCTTTCTTCTGAACGTCTGGGAAGAGTAGCATGGCAAGAGCGAAACCACGAATGGATGAGACAGTGGTATCAGCGCCTCCAGCGTACATGACCGCCGCAGTTCCCTTGATGGCATCTTCACTGTCTTTATCTAGAACGCCATCGCACTGTTTGACAAGTGAAGACACATAAGACGGGCGATGAGACTGTTTCTCCATCTGTTGCCGAACGAATTCATACGGTACGTCAACCACTGAGCGCATGTTGGCTTTCCAATCTCGGGCAATGTGCTTGAATGACATCCCCGGAAGGGATTCTGGGAAGTACCTGAGAATCGGCAAGACATCTACCGTCCAGCGCATAGGGACGAATGCAAGAGAGAAATTGTGCATCATCTGCTCTATCAAGAGCGCCAGAGGATCTGCTTTATGAGGTTCGAGTATGTAACCATATGTTATCTTGAGGATGATAGCGCTCGCCTCACTACAGTTGCCGAATCAGCAAAGTATCATTAAAAGGGAAAGGAGTAACTCACGTTTTGACATGTGTTGACAAGTCTTTGGGGCTTTCCAAGATCCGTAAGAGAAGTCGCCGCGATTCCACGTCTTGAACATCTCGGAATCGTGATGCAGCAGCTTTCGTACCCAATTGCTGATGGACCAACTTGCGATGCTGCTTAAACCTTTTGCCGTACGGTTGGAAGCTTAGTATCTCGTCGTATCCACACATCTCATTACCAAAGATGCACTGTGGCCGACCTGAGGTTTTTGTCGATGTTTTCTCCAGAATGGTATTGGCGGCATCGCGGTCGTGGATTATGACAAGGGATTGACCCAGGATGGATACCTGACTGATTGGTCCGTACAGATCTTTGAACTTGATCCAGTGTTGATATTCTGGGGTTTTCCCATCTGGCATATCTCTGATGTTACCTAGGATGGGCAATGGCTGCGGACCGGGCGGGAGATTGCTACGCTTTCTGGTCCGGAGGTAGAGAAGTGCAAGGATGACCCCTACAAGGACAAAGATTGTGGAGAGCATGGTAATCTTATTCGTTCCGTGATACTAGAGTAAGTAAGAAGAGAAGATTTTTTGGATACCCAAACTCGAAAACGGAGCTATAGACTTTTTATAACTGAGAAGTCGATAGAAGCCTCTACATAAATACTATAGGCTCTAGTACAAAAGCGCTTCTATGATACCAAGAGGCGTTATTTGAGACACGTGTGAGGACACCAGGAGTGAGTGTGAGTGCTCTAGATCTTCCCTCAACATGCCCAATGCGATGAATCATACATGACGGGAGAGGGTATCATCCTTGTCCGAATTTGAGTCTTGGTGCATTTAGCTACTCCTTTCAGCGCTTAGCATTTATGCCCACCATGTATCAGCCAAGACGAGATAAGAGGTAAGAGAGAACTATCCTTGGTAATGAGCCATACACTTACAGCGCCTAGGTACGGGTTAACTGAGCCATTACTTAATCATTAGTGAAGATCTCCCCTACGGTATTACAAGTGGGTTGTGAAAATCCGAGAGGCTGCATTGAGCTCCAGCGTATGACTGCATGGCTGCAAGACACGTCTCTCCGCTGAGTATCCTGCATGCACATCACAAACATAAGTCGTTTCTGGTTTCTACCAATCACACTTTTCTTAAACATCATATCATATGCAAGAAAATCACAGCTGGTGCAGTACCCATGGTTACATGCCAAGTCATGTGCTGGGCGACGAGGAAACACTATGGGAAGCAATTGGAGACACAACGATGTGGCTTATTCTTCAATTTGGAGCATCAGTGCTTATCTTGCATCTTGCTTCTTGTAGAACCTCATCGTGATAATGCCAGAATTAGACAGCCATCTTGAGCATCATAAACGCCCCATATCTCTCTGCCCGGAAAATATAAAGCATGATGTATTTGCGGTGCATGCTAGGTATTTCCGCAATAACCGTCGATTAATACGGCTCGGGCCGCTCGATTCTCCCTTCGCCCACCGGAATATATGCGATAGCTCCGCTCTGTGCCACTCATGTGCATCCATCTACTCATATCACCTCGTGCACTGACACCTTCCTATCATGTCATGCGTCTCAGCATAACCCCGCCTCGGTTCTGCGACAGAGAATAGGCTGATCACAGCGACACGACGTTATGAGATCATCGCAACATTGGCAATCGATGGCTTGACCTTGGGCGTCAAAGGATATGGATGCAATCACATGAGACGTCCTTAAACAGAGCGCAACATCATAGCAAATACGCTGGGGGCTTCTGTGGGCTAGTGGAAATGAAATCAAAAGGTTGCTCGTAAGCTGGCTCAAAAATCTACATCCAAGAGTATTTTTTGAACCGAGCTCAAGTCAAGCTTAGTCAAAGCGGCATTCTGATTGGAGATTGATCCAAGTAAATAAACTGGTCGAAGCAGTAGCAGCTGCTGACACAAAATTCCAGCGAGCTTTTGTGCTGACGACGCGAGATTGGTTGAAATTCGTCTCGATTAGCTCTGTTGACCGTGCCCGTCATATATTGCAACACCTGTCTTGGGGATCAACGTCGGGAAATTGAGCGAGTTGGTGAAGGCATAAGATGGTCGTGGCTCCGTCTTGATGAGGCCTGGCGTTCTTAACATTGTATATACAACGAGCTAGGATTGATAGAATAAAGAACCGGTCTTTATAGGATAGTTTGTATGAGATCGGAGAACTGTACCATAATCCTTGAGAGGTCGAGCTTTATCGGTGATGCTTATGCTTGTACCTGTAGGCACTCTGTAACTTAAGAAGATATGCGTGCTCGTGCCCATACTGTACAGCTATACGAGCTGTATATGAAGCATTTTAGAAGGGAAGTCACCAATTCAATGCTGGGCACTTGGTAGTGTTTGTCCTAATTGTTCTTCATTCGATGTTCCCTTAGCTAATAATTGCCACATCTCATGGTGTTCAGTATGCCAAGTAGGCGCTCGTTTTGGAGGAACCAATATCTCCATTTCAAAGCAAAATTACTTTTAGATTATCTCCCATATAACCAATAGCCTTCTTCACACCTGAAGCTATCCCTTTGAGTGCCACAGCCCTTAGGAAGGTCACTCGCCCCACTTAGCTTAGTCATAAGGTTAGTACGTGCAGGGTACCGGAAGTTCGTAAGATATTTGCCAAGTCTGTAAGGTAGCTCTTTGTAACGATCAAAACTGCTGGGACTTTTACCATCATACAAATTAGTATGTGTGGAAAAGTACTGTTAGTTTCATTTATCTTGATTGGCTCTATACCCCTGTCGTGACCCCGCCTAAGGGCTGTGGCACTCAAAGGG
>PVQA01000464.1:0-59363 GCA_002980515.1 Fusarium burgessii | reverse complement strand
TAACTCATTATAAGTATCCTAAATTATCAGCCAATTTGAAGCTATCTATACATTTTCATGGCATTAGATGTAAAAATGCAGCTTCTGACTAGCCTCTCGAGTCAGTGGCTGGCTTAGTAGCCTGTGCCTGCATAAGCCGGCCGTAGGGGCTTTTCTAAGCTTTTCTAAATTCATCCTCAACACCAAAAGCTGCACTTCTTCAACCTCACAACAGGATCAGGACCCTGCATTTCCTACGCAACGGAAGCTCTGAGGGGAAAACAAACCCGCGCATCTTATTCTACAGGTTAAACTCACTACCCTGCATCATTTCCAGACTTTCCTACTGACTTTCAAGCAATATACAGCCAGACTTCAGACAGAAAAGCCGCTCCTTAATTCTGTCATTCAGGCTATTATAAAAGACTGCATGCATCTTATCCCCAAGCAGCCAGTCGAAGAAAGACTCTACATCAGGCTTGGTTGCCCACTCCATAACCCTCTTCTGTACATCTTCCACTGCTAACTGTGTGTTATCTGCACCTATAGGTCTCCGACTTCTCTCCCAATTTGTCATCAATTTCGCGAAGAGTAATTGTGTCGCTATTGCCATGGACTGCGACAGCCATGTGTTGTATTTTAACCTTTGATTTCTTTGCTGAACTGATACTGTCCACCACATGGGAGGAAAAACAGAAATTCGTGGACTTATGTACTTAGAACTTTGCTTTTAGTATGTTTTCAGTTAACTGCTTCTTAAACTACCCCTCATGCAAGCGAAACCTCTTTGAACTCTTGTCAGCGTGAAGACACAAGTGCTTCTGTTGTCCGAAATTTTTCATACATATGGCAATCTTCAGACCTTTCTTACATTGAAGAGCCAAGACCACCACATTAATATAGAAGATGACGAGGAACACCAAGCTGCTGTCGGACATAATCTCCACCATGCACGTCGAGTTTGTTGGCGGTGTCTTGTGAACACAGTATTCTCGTCGATGACAAGTGATATGATGGACATATTTTTGTCGGTGAACGTGGCAATATAGCCGCACTGTTGCATTAACACGTACATCCTCATCCCGTCAGCCTTGTACACAAACTGTCAGGATCAGTCAACAGCACTACTCAAATCGATCACGTCGTGCTCGGACCTCTTTACATCCGACATGAATGTCTTGTCGATGTACCTAATCATCGCCTCGTCCGAACCAACGACGAATGCTAACTCTGACATGACGCGAAGCAGGTCCCTGAAAACTCCACCTTTGGCAGATGAGGAACAGAATAACCTCATCGGTGAAATATACACAGCAATCACATTCATTCGAACTTCACCTGATTTCGAAACTGCTGTCCAGGACGCTATAGGCAAATTTTTCTCTCGCCCCCTTACTTCAGATGAAACGGATCATTTGCGGGATCAAGCAGACGACGACGATGATAATGCCTACCTTGAACGCATCATAACTCATTATAAGTATCCTAAATTATCATAAGCCTTAGACGAATTCCTAAAGATTATAATAATAGGCTTATAAATTATCATAAAGTATCCTAGATTATGATAAGCCTTAGACTAATATACCTAAAGCCTATATTAAAATACTTACGGCTTGTCATTGTGGCCTGTGAGCTGTTTCCGATCTCGAGGATCTTGTTACACGAAGTACAGAAGTGTTCGGTAGGGGTGGTCTTCGACAATGGGGGACAGGCATTCCATAGCTAGATCGTCGAATTCTTCGAGGTCTATGCCCTTCGAGTACTTGGGTACAGCTACGTCAACCATTCGTCAGCTCAAGTCGTGGAGGTTAAATAGTACATAAAAAAAAAAAGTTTTCTTCGCCAGTTGCTTTTTGTGTTAACTAGCATAACTTCACATTGCCATATCGGCTTTGTTCAGTGGTATCAAGGCGAATGGTGATATCTTCCCAGAGAAAACATTCCAGTCCTTGGTGCCACTAACAAAAATGATGTTTTATTTTGCTAGTAGCTTAGGGCATTTGGTGCAGCCGACATCATCGAAGCCAAGGTAGTGTAGAGGAAGCGAGTGAGCCCATACATGGAACCAAAATAACAGACTGTCCATTCTTACAGTTATTAACTTATCACGAAATTTCTCACGAGTAATTCGTGATTCAGAATAAATTTATTTGATGCCAGCAAATATCATACGTTCTATGCTTGGTACCAATGGATTTGTTCTACATGTGGTTTACCAAGCAGCTTTTTTAAGTTCCCGGCCAATTCCACTTTCTTTATATCTACAAACGGTAATCAATACAACAGATTCTGCCAGGTTCAGAGATAATCACTAAACACGTACAGTCGTTGGTATCCAGATACCAGATAGAGACGTTGAAGCCTGACCCCAGTGTTGTTGCTCCGAGTGCAAACCAGAATTTCTAATGAAGTCGATAATGGGCAAACCAAGGAACTAACTTTTCGACTTAACGTGATAATCTTTACAGCTGTTCTTGAAACGTTTGATAGTATCCAATTGCCATATCCAGTTCTGTAGCAGATGCTCCTTCTTCGTTCAGCTGCGTTCGGGAATCGAAACCTAATCTTAGCGAAAACCTTATTTCAATACTTGCTCAAAGCACCAACTTCACAAATCGGGAGATGAGACTGATTTGACAATTTCTTCACATTTCTTCGTCAAACCCGTAAAAATAAATATGGAATCATGTACAAATTGATCCTGCAGTTACAACGCCGCCCATAAATCCTCCTGAAATCCCCAATCCGCTTTGCTTAGTATAACTTAATAGCAACAGACTTGTTCTGTATGTAGTTAGCCAGGGCAGCCTTGCCGAGTTCTCGATTAATTCTAGACTCCTTATAGCCTCCAAATGGAAGCTGGTGGTGGAGCATGTTATTAACAGTAACATACTTGATCTCTATTTCAAGCTCATCCGCGTCATATACATCCTGTTCTGTTCGCGATCTCCCCTCAGAATCCATACTCCTGCGAGACTATTAATGCTAGACCTGGCCACTTGATACTTGAATCTTGACTTCGCACCCCTCCGACGTCCTGTACCTCACCTTCAAGATCGACGACCACGTTCGTCCTCATCAGGAGAATCCGATTCGTCTAATAAAGGTTGAGGTTAAGGTTGAGACTGGTCTGGAGAAACTTCGTGATTCTTACCGTACTTCTTACTTCGCTTAGCAGACCTAGATGCAGAACGTTATTCAGCTTTATCGTGATATCGCTTTATGGGCGAAGATAAACCCGATCTCTGACTTTCAATATAAGCTCTATAATTTTTACTAAATCCAAATCCTTCACTGCTAATATGCATAGTCTAAAGTTCTATATAACTAGATTAAGGAGCAGGTAAGGACTAATTTTACTAAACAGTATAAATATTAAATACGTTAGTCTAGGGTTCTAAGCTCTACTTCGATTTCTTTTTCTTTACCTTCTTTAAATTTTTACCTTTGGCTTTTAGTAGCGTGCCTAAGTTATATTCTTGCTTATGATTTGGGCTGTAGCGATAGGTAGGGACGTCTTGCTTTTAGGACTGGCCCACGTTAGTGTGGTTTAGTTGTTCAACCTTACCTATAGCGTTTCCAGTCGTAGAAGAAGCTATAGGAACCTCAGATATCTAAAGTTTGAACTTTTATGTACAGTGCTCGTGTATAGACCGCTAGGCTAGGTAGTTATGGGACTGGAGAACGCTTTTGTTATTTACAGCGCATATAGAGTATGTATACTCTATATCTCGACACCACCAGATACAGCGGTACGAGTCTACCACCAACACTAAAAGTGCAACATCTGCCGCCCCGAACTCGGTACACAGTCATACGTGGAAAGAATCGCCTACTGAATCAAGAAATGGAATAGGGTTGAGATTGAGAAGACAGATTATTTGCGAGAGACTAAAGTATGCTATAAGACAAAGATATGTAATTGTTTGTTTGTATTGTTTAACGCCGGGGCAATTCTATGCAAGGACGAAGGGCGCTCTAACTAAAGCTATCTACATACGGGGCTGGGTGAGATTAGTATATCCTATAGTAGTTCGCTGCGTCGCTAGAGATTGGCATTCGCCGTTCGGGAGTTCGCGGTCTGAGTGGCGTCAGATGCCTGTGACTTTCGGATTTAGAAGCTGTAGGGTAGATAAAAGCGCCTGGGCACTCGCTCACGAGTGCAGATCTCCGTCATACAGAGGTGTTGCACGAACGCATGCCAGTCCTTGCGATTTGTTTATTGACGCGTCCCCTTGTCCCAAGCCATAGAACATTCCTGTTTGCCTTTCTGCCCTACACCTAAATCCAAAAGTCACAGGCATCAAGTTGTCACAGAATATCAAGTATTTGATGAAACATAATACATTAATTTAACGCCAGTAAATATCATCCTTTCCCTCGCAGATCCTTCATTAGTACAGCTTAATAGCAACAGACTTGTTTTGTGTGTAGTTAGCCAGGGCAGCCTCGCCGAGTTCTCGACCAATTCCAGACTCCTTATAGCCTCCAAATGGAAGCTGGTGGTGGAGCATGTTGTAGCAGTTTACCCATACGGTACCAGCCTTGAGTTCATTTGAGACTCGAAGAGCTGTGTTCAAGTTCTTGGTATGAACGGCGGCAGCAAGACCGTAGGCGGTGTCGTGGGCAAGGTCGATGACCTCCTTCTCATCCTTGAATTTTGAAATGGCGCAGACAGGGCCGAAAATCTCCTCCTGCATGATCTTCATGTCCGGGCGAACATTGGAGAAGATTGTGGGCTTGATGAAATAGCCCTTGTTGCCAAGGCGCTCACCACCCGTCTCGACGGTAGCACCCTCGTCCTTACCAGCCTTGATGTAACCCATGATGCGGTCGTACTGAAGCTGAGAAACCTGGGGACCCTGGAAGGTCTCCTCATTGAAGGGGTCGCCAACCTTGTTCTCCTCAGCTCGCTTCTTGAAAGCAGCCAGGAACTTATCGTAAATGCCCTCCTGGACAAAGATACGGGTACCAGCACAGCAGCATTGACCGTGGTTGTAGTAGATACCGAAGTTGACCCAGTTGATAGCCTCCTCAATGTCGGCATCGTCGAAGACGATGTTGGGGGACTTGCCACCGAGCTCAAGTGTGACCTTCTTGAGGTTAGAGGAAGCAGCAGCCTTCATGATTTGTCGGCCAATAACGGTGGAACCAGTGAATGCGATCTTGTCAACGTCCATGTGGGCGGAGAGGGCAGCACCGGCAGTCTTGCCGAAGCCAGAGACGAGGTTGAAAACACCAGCAGGGAATCCAGCCTGCTCAATGAACTGAGTGAAAACAAGGGCAGAGAGAGGAGTCTGCTCAGCAGTCTTCATGACAATAGTGTTGCCAGTGGCCAGGGCGGGGCCAATCTTCCATGCCAGCATGAGAAGAGGGAAGTTCCAAGGGATAATTTGACCGCAGACACCAATCTGAGTTGTATATTAGTACTGAAATCCATGTAATTTAAGACGGGAGTATCTTACGGGCTCGGATCGAGTGTAGTGAAACATGTCAGGGGCAATATCGATGGTCTTTCCCTCGATCTTGTCGGCCCAACCACCATAGTATCGGAGGCAGCCAACGACAGCACCAACATCACCACGGGCATTGGTGATTGACTTTCCATTGTCAAGGGACTCGACAGCAGCGAGAAGATCGAGATTCTTCTCCGCAAGGTCAGCTAGCTTGAGGAGGAGGTTTCCTCGAGTTTGGGGAGAAGTGATCTTCCATTCGCCGTCGAAAGCCTTGCGGGCAGCAGCAACAGCCAAGTCAATGTCCTTCTCGGTACCTTCGCAGACGGAGGTAATGACTTCCTCGGTGGAAGGGTTGATAACCTCGAACTTCTGCTTGTCGACACCCTCAGTCCACTTGCCGTCGATGAAGCTAGAATGTGTTAGTTTGCTGGTCAATAGAGTTCTAACCAGAACTACTTACAGGCCAATGGGCTGCTGGTAGGTACCAGTGACAGGAGTGGAGAGCTCGACTGTGAGGGGAGCCATTGTGTATGATATGTGAGATATGGTAGAGGTGAGGGAGGCTACAGGGTATCAAATGAGAATGCCAATTGAAGAGAAGAGAGATGATGAGATGATGATCTGGAAAAGAATTTGGAAATATCGACGAGGGAAAGGGAGTATTTATTCTTGAGAATGACGCGGGGTTTTTTGTGGAAGAATGGAAAGTAGGGGACTGGTGAAGGGGGGTTCGGGGTGTGATGTGCCGTATGGGAACCTCGGTGGAGGAGGGGTGAAGTTCGAGTGACGCCAATTTCCCCGCAACAGCCTCGCCTCTCACGTCTGAACGAACATGGATGTCTGTGCTGCTAGGAAAAGCATGGGTTACCGCTCACACTGAGACGACGGCGGGCGGACGGCCCCCGTAGCATGATGGAGCACCAAGAACTTTGTGGAGCATCGTCGTGGCGGTGGTGGGCAAGAGTATGGCGCATGGTTAGTAGTCGAAACGTCACGTAAGTTGTCCTGTTGACATCAACTACAGCATTGGCCCAATCACATTACAGCAAGATCCGAAGGTCAGGACAGGCTCCGAAGTGGTTTCGGATCGGCTCAAGGGCAGAGCTCTCTTCTTAGCTGGTACCAAGCAACCCCAGATCACATTCAAGCCAGGTAACATTTCAACTGAACCGCGGGGCAGAACAGGGATGTTGAAGCGGTTGTTGGTACTACAGAGAAAGGAAGCTCTTATCTGTAACGGACGTTGCAGTACTACTTCCTCCGCGTCTTTGATTACTGGGCCGATGAACTGTTTCTTGATACCACTGTCAACTGCTTCAACGGATCTTGCTACTGGTTCTGTCATGGTCTGCTACCTTTTGCTCCCATCACCCTCTAGACTTCCCGCCAAAGTGGATGGATCTTGACAGTTTCTGCAAATCACAACAGCCGGCAAAACCCAGGTCCAGGCGTGCCGCCACCACATGCTCCAAGCTCTCCCCACATCTGGGCCACCAGTAAACCAATGGTGGTGTTGCAGGGGATACTATGGAACTTGGACGAGGGGATCTGCGCCAAAGAGGACAAGCTTAAGAACACGAAATCCAACGATAATACGGGCCTTCAAAGCTTTCTGGAATAAAAAAGGGTACTTGAACTATGTCAAAGCTCTACTCATGCGTCGAGTAGTTCGGTCGGCGGTACGAGAGCTTCTGTTGAAACTGAATGATATGAAGAGCCTCAAAATCAACTGTACATAGATTTAAAGCTCCAAATTGGTCGTCCTCCAAACCTTCAGTAGCTCTGACAAATCTATCTGTCAATGATACATGCACAACCCCGGAACCGACCCCAGGTACAAATACACGCACCTACAGTCCCGTAATGTGCCGCAACAAGACAAGATTTCATTGGGACATCAAACTTGATCCGCACATCAGTCTCCAGAGCTTGGACAGTTTCATCATTGATGAGCGACAACTAATCATTCGGTATGATTTGCTAATAATGCCGTACGTGATAAAAGGTCCTCTCATTGCTAAATAATTTACCTTACTAGCTTCATAATAATGAGATAAGCTTTGTTACAACTCAGCGGTGCTCTATGTACAATGAACCGCAGCAAATCCTTGTCAACCCCAACGTTTGGTTGCATCTCTAGAATACACCTGGTTCGGACTTAAGGCAATCCCTTCTATGTATTAGCGCTTGCCTATAGACGCACGGTTTCTGCATATTCTTTCCGTCCATTCTAAGGCCATAGAACTGCCCAGGGTATCAGTTATCCCTCAGCTCGGACTGTTCTGGCTCAGTGCTGTCTGTGGACAACATCCTTGAGGAGTGTAGACATTGGCAAGATCATTCGACTGTTCCCCAACATTGAGGCCACTTGCATTCAGTGTCAACAACAAATACATATTCTGAGCCTTCTTTATTTGATCACTATTGCTTATAGATGATACACTACGGAACCACTCCCTCCACATCCTAAGAGAGCAACAACAGTGTCTTAGGTGACAGAAGCTGTTCATTAAAGTGACTGTGCTATGCAAGAGCTGGATATGGCACCCATTACTTGTTGGGGTTTGATTTATTCTCCTTGTCAGTTCCGTACTGGATACCCTATTGTCGGCTCTGAGTTGCGCTTCGCACATGATACCAGTCCAGGGCCTTCCCCACTTTAACCTTGCGGGATCTAGATATCCACGGGGTCCATGGACGTCCAATTTTGTGTTTGCTTGATGTATGCTGGCTGGTGGACCGTGCTCAGATCTTCACATCTCCAGTGTCATTCAGTGTGGTTCCTCTTCCCAAATAAGACACATCAGTGACCTCACCAACCTCTTCGGTACATCTCGCGCGAGAATCTCAAGATTCCACAGAGGAAACCAGAAAACATTAAAGATTTTTCTAAAATATGGACTCTCGCTGCTCGTTGCTGGGAGACCAATGAGTGTCTTGCGAATCGGCTCGGCTTAAAGAGGAGCGAGCAACATCAAACTGACCCCGCACTAATTACCCTGTAGTTACAAGTTGGACGAAAGAGCTGGTTGAGAAAGTCTCCAATTCCTGAGCAGTCCCTTCATCCTAGTCCCGAGTGCGCATTCCTAATTCTGTCTAGCTTCTCCCCCTACAGCTCTGCGACGTTCCATCAGACCGAATCCTGTCTTCGCGGACCCGCTCGTCCCTAAGCTATACTGCTACAGTATCAATTGCGGCTCCGCTGCGTCTCCGTCTCACTGGCAAAGGTGGGCTAGGAGGGCGAGGAAAACACACGAGACTGGATTTGGTGGGAGACCTTGGGGGACCAACGGTTTTTGGCGTAAGCCAGTCTTGCATTATTTTTTCCCCTCCCCTCTGGAGGAGGGAAGGTCCCACTCGTCCACCCCACTCCCCATTCAACCTTCCCCAGGCTCAAAGCCTAAGCGCTCTCCCTTTTATGGCCAACTTTAAACATAGCCACATGGGAACGATTCGCCTCATTCTTTATGATGGCTCATTCCAAACTGCCCAAGTGCTATACAACAAACTCTTTCTTGATATCCTTGCCTTTGACAAATGTGTCTATCAATGTTCTGGGAGGCTAGAAGCTCACCTCTAAAGGTGATTCGTCATATTAACGAAACCTAATATGACTTCCCTACCTGAGAGCCGCATTGCCTCCGCAAAATTGATCCAACGGCAGTCCGGATGCAGGCGTGACAGATCATATGCTCCCCGCAAACTCTCGAGAGCCGCAATGGCTTCAAGGCAGTGATACCTTTTTGAAGCCTTTCCGCAATCCTCAACTTCATGCTTGCTTTTTACCCCACATCCGGGGCCGCAGTCTCTCCTCATCCCCGGGTCGGCAGCGGCTCCGTTCCTTTCGGGGCGTGGGATTAGACGTGTCAAGCTAGATTATACATATCCGCATGCAGATCTGACCCCAGACTTGCGCTTCTGTAATGGACTTCTACGTGTTAAGTGATAGGCCACTACGCCATGGATTGAGTTTGACAGGCACGTCCTATCGTCCGGTCCAATGGTACTGGGACTGAGTGTTTCTCTAAACATCTCATATATTGCAATTATGGACTGATCTTTCTGGGGCCGGCAATGAGTCGCACCGGTAGTCTTCGGGAGTTACGAGACCCCACATGCCCCAGATTCTCCAGACAGTCTGCCTTTCAGGCTTTAAGCTAAGTTGCTGTCCCCAAAAGTCGTGTCCTGCGCATACTATCTTTTTCACTCAGATGCTCTGGGACCTTAAAGTCATAGTGGATCTACCCCTTTAATGGTAGTTGGTGCATTACTTTCTTGATTTCCAGCACCGTTGTTGTCAGTAATCAAGACAGAAAGATACTCACTACCCTTTCTCTTCCCCAGGCCTTCCAAAATGCTACCCCTTCAAGAATACGCGGTCTCTGATGTGCTAACTCTTATACTATGGAAAATCTCGTATAGCTTGCGTGGACTCTGTATCCAGGAGCGGCTGTTATGCTCGAGGTATCTGGCAGCATTAGGTGTATTGAATAATTTCGATACTAATATTAAGAAAACGAAGAATAGTTTACATATATGAAACCAGGAAAACATGCAACACAAAATCGAATACAGACGCTCCCGTTTCTTACCGTATTTGGCGATAGGCTGTTCTGGATTTACTTGACGGCCTACCTACCAGCTTTGATATAGACTATCTGCCTTAGCTCGATCACCAAGTCGTGTGTCGGACCAATTCTCTCTTCACAAGTATATTGCTGGCGTTGGTTAAATTTTGCCGTTATATGACGCTTTCTCGTGGATGGTGATTGTGTTTGCCTGCCAGTGGCCGCGGCAAGCTGCAGTGCAAACAAGGCAAGGATTCACAGCCCAACCACAGGCGCTCTTTCCTCCAGCATCAGGCTGTAGCCTTGCCTCTTCATACTCAGTCTGGACGCCCCCCCCGCTACACTTTCTCTGCAACTTCATGCAACACACTAGAGCATATGCACGTTCAGCATTTCGGCCTATTATTCCCGTTCCTCATCGTCATGGCAGTGTTGGATGAGGTTCCTCACGTCACCGCACGTATCCGAGTGGCTGGGGAGTTCGCGACAGAATACGATCCCCTTGATGATCAAGAATCTGTGGTCAATCTTGACGAGAAAGACTCCAAGATTCCCACAAAATTTTGCTATATTGAGTCCAAGTCAAACGCTGAGTTCGCCGTCGAAGTCCAGGTTTCTCACAAGTACCAATTTCCCCATTCCCACAACGTCCTTGTCGTCAATGTTTACATTGACGGCGAGTGGATGAAGAGCAAGACTACAAAGCCACCCTTGTCTCCCAACATGCCAACCACTGTCGTCATCTCATCCGCAACGTTTTTAGCAGAAACTGAGGAAGGAAATCAATCTGTAGTTAGCAAGTTCGTTTTTGCTCCTATCAGCAAAACTTGTAAGTCTGCCTGCTCACCACTTAGTCACGACTGACAACGCATACAGCCGATTACATGAGTACCGAGAGGCTCAACAATGACATGAAACGCGTAGAAAACTTGGGGACAATCCGCCTGCTCCTTCAAACAGGTCGATTCGAAGGGGTGAAGCCCTGGGAACCTTCCGGTCGGTACGACGGACGGGAGGTAGAGTTGGCGGAAAAGGCCCTGAAAGGCAAGGCAATAAGCCATTCCACATCGTACGTCATTGAACGTTAAACTATTGCCAGAAAGATCTAATGAAGGTACTCAGACTGGCTGAAACGACCAAGAAACCCCACCCAAACAGATCAATAGTTGGAGACAGACGCTCGGTGGGAGAAATCTTCTTTCGTTACCGATCCTACCGTATGCTCTTCCACCAAGCAAGCATCTCCTTTTGTAACACGATATTCTAACTTTCAATATAGAGGCTCTTCAGCATGAAATGATTATTCCGCGCACTCCCTCACCCAAGCCCTCAGTTACAACTAGCCTTAATGAAAATGCCCTTTCTCACCTCTCTGAGAGTGACATTCGCCGTCTCGCTCTGGAAAGACTGCGTGAAACTCAGGTAAGGCAAATTTTCAAGCTGGGACAATTGAACATAGTCAAGACATGGCTGGCCAAGCCATTTGCTGTCATTTTTGGACCTGTTTACTGACCTGAATTAGGTCAAGGAAGAGGTTCTTCGGATCAAACGTGAGGCAGAGGAAACCCCCCATACGCCTCGACAATGGAAGCTTGTGAAGCTTGATGATGGGAAAGAGGCCGTCGATCTGACAGATGATTCATAACAATATGGGAATCTTTGACGAGGATTTGCTAGTGGTCATGTTATCTGGCGTCGTTATTGCTGGGAGTCCTGGTGTCAAAAAGGGAGTACTTAACTATCCACGAATGGGTTGGCGCACCCAGGCAAGAAATAGGAAGTGGACGATCTGGTCACATTAGAAGGAAAGTAGGCATGCTCATAATACTTCGGTTCGTGCATTGGTACTCCGCTCTATTCTAGTGTACTATGCAACATCAAACGCATTCGTCTTGACCTTTATCTGTTGAGTTAGCGTTTTTGGTTGGACAGTGGAGCTCTGTTGGTCGAGGTTAAGTGTAGTCCAAGCTTGTACCTGCAGCGAAAGCCGTGATTGGCTGATAGAGCTCTCCGCCAAGACGCCAATGTGAACCTCCTCCATCTCCTTTCAATACCCCATGACGTTGCATCTTAACTCCTCCCTCGGTGACCAGCTCTTCGCTTTTGTGCCAACATTGTGTCGTCGTTGCCGCCATTGGATCCTCCATCGCGTTGAACTCGAACATGCAATCGTATAGAAATGCTGCATTTGCCGTCTCATAGCCGCCTTCATCCACGCGCTCGTCGCTGAGCGGCCTTCTTACCCGCAATGGCTCCCGAAGCTCCCAGCAATATCCGCGTCTTCATACGCTGGCACGACCAGACTGTCTTCGCAGGCGAGGAAGTCAAATGTACGATTACGTTCAAAAACGCGGCACCCTTATCAGGCCAGCCGAAACCGCAGCCGCAACAATCGGAGCGAAGTCGACTAGCCTCACCTTTACATAGTCGCCCAAAATTAAACCAAGGTTTAACTCCGCCGCCTTCAGCATCTTCAGGCAGAGGGCATCGCCGTTCTGCCCTTTCTTTAAGTGTCCCAGCTTCACAGTCACACAGCCGAACTGGTTCAGTTCAATGGCCTTCGTCGGCAGGCTCGAGTGATGGACGCTCAAGCCACTCCCACAAGCGCTCTGTTTCCATTGTCTCGATAGGATCTAATAATACTGTGGAAGACCACACACAACGAAATGACTTACCGTCGCGACCTCCAAGACCGCATCGAGGCCATGGGCGGGCCTCAAGTTTACAGATAATTCCTCGAGCCCAGGGCCAGCTCCCAACCGGACCTCATTCCGGTTCGTGGCTTACTCTGTATCACTCGAACTACTGGCTAATTCTTCTCAGCATCCTTTTCGCCTCGTCTCTCAAGCTCTCCTTTGTTCCATGCATCATATCCTCCGCCTGATCGATTTGGTCGCATATCTCGACCACCAACAACTCCCCACACACCTATTACAACAGGTCAACGAAGATCATCTCCGCAACAAATGTCATCGGAAAACCCAATGCCAGAATTTCGCTTTCCTGCCGCGCCCTCACCTTCCAGAGAAGCACCTCCGACCTTATCTAGAAGATCAACAAATGAAAACATGCTCAGTCCTAGGAACGCCGTGGGCGATTCCAGTGGACTGGCAATGCGCCTCAAGGAGGGCGTTCCTACGATCAATGAGCAGCCTGCTCCTGCAGCCCGCATTCTAGCAAGCAGTGGTGTCCTGGGAGGCACACCGCGGAGTAGTGGAGAGTTTTATTCTGTCAGCAATAACTCGTCAGAAACTCTTGTATCGGAATACGTGACACAGCAACCAACTAATCGTGGACACGCACGCCCACTTCGGAGAAGTATTGGTATGCCAGCGCCACAGTCGAGAGCACCCGAGTCTTTAATGATGGGGTATGCTCAATTACATGGCTCATTCTCATTAGACGGGTCCCTGGTCAGTCTCAGCCAATTCGACCAGGTTAAGAAGAAGGCTATAGTTGGGCAAGGTGGCGGTGTCGTTGGTCTCGAGTCTAAACGCGACAGCGGTCTTCTGGGGGGGTTTGGGTGGGGTCGCATCAGCAGCTCTTTGGGTGATTTCCTGGGTGGCGGGGAGCTCAGCACAATCAAGGAGATGCGAGGGGTTGCCAACTCGAAGTCTGTGCCTCTCTTAACCACGCCACAGTCTATTCTATTTGTTGATCTGCAGCTTGCACCAGGAGAAAGTCGAGTATTCGAGTACTCTTTTCGACTCCCCAAAGGTCTTCCTCCATCACATCGCGGAAAGGCCGTCAAAATTACTTATAGCCTTGTTATCGGCACACAAAGGGCTGGAGGAACAAAGGAACAGCAAGTGAAGTCTGTTGAAGTTCCTTTCCGCGTGTTGGGAAGCGTCAACAGCCATGGTGAGATATTGGGGCATGACCTGATGAGCCCTTATATCCTTTTGCGGGACCA
This sequence comes from Fusarium burgessii, assembly GCA_002980515.1. Lineage (NCBI taxonomy): Eukaryota > Fungi > Ascomycota > Sordariomycetes > Hypocreales > Nectriaceae > Fusarium > Fusarium burgessii. Next base: position 45,444 of record PVQA01000464.1, on the reverse strand, counting down.
GGCCCAAGTGAAAAGTCCATCGAATAGTGATAAGGGATCAAAGACCAACGGCAACGAAGCGAAAAGACAACAGGCTGCTCTGAATGACTTCTTGCTTTACGTCGATGACCTGGTACATCGACCACGAGATGAAAGTGGTAGTATTCTTCTTTCTCCGGGCGCCGGCAACTCCAGAAGACCATCTGCATATGAGGAAGCCAGTACTGCGCACGATGCTATTCATATGGCAATTATGAGAAGCAATATGACATCCGGTGGGCAACAGAGTCCGAATCGGTTCGAAATCGCGCGAAATGGGCAGAGAGTCTGCGTCGTGATGCTTACGAGACCCGCCTACCGACTCGGAGAAGTCGTGACAATGGCGATCGACTTTACAGATGCCGATATTCCGTGTTACGCCGTGCATACCACATTGGAAACATCAGAGAAGGTAGACCCTTCCTTGGCAATAAGATCAGAATCGAGCATCCACCGAGTGACAAGGAAGGTTTATTCGTCTTCATCTGAAGCAACAATGTACTCACGACGAGTCACTTTCAAGCCAACAATTCCCATCACCGCAACTCCTGAGTTCGTCACCAGTGGTGTCAGCTTGGAATGGAAAATTCGAATTGAGTTTGTTGTGCCTTCCACAGGAAGTGATTCCCTAGATGAACACGAAAGGCGAGCACCTCATCCATTACTAGAACAGATCTCGCAAGACGAAAAGGGAGGGACAGTTCTGGTTGCAGTGGAAAATCTAATATGTGAGAGTTTTGAGATCGCCGTACCCCTACGCGTTTACGGTGCAGTTGGAACAGGACTGGAGCGTCTCGAACGGGACGAGGCTTCCGAAGAAGGTCTTGCTGTATGATGAGAGTTGGATTGACCATAAATTTGGCATTGTGGAGGGGGCGTTGGATATTTTGCTTCATCGGATCTGAAACGGCTCGGTTTACAAGACAAGAGTATTTTAGAGTTCAGATAACATTTCAAAAAGAGCGGGAGTACTCAAAACTGAAAAAAATATCTTATTCGGCAAGCTCGAGCTATTAACATTAAACAGATTGCGACTTCTGTGAATAGGTGTTCCTGAGATTGTCGATGTGCTTTCAAATGGAGTACGCAAAAACGGGCCAACTGCTCGTTATGACGACGCGTCCAATATATTCGAGGCGGTTGATGTGAAGGCACGGGATCGAACAGATGACATTCATGGATGATGGTACTTTGTTTAAAAGGGTTCGTGCACAGGTGGCTCCCATGTTAAAGAGTCAACATTAATATCTACCAACGGCCAGTGCTAGGGCTCTAAACCGAGATAAGAATGAGCGAGACAGATCAGAATTAACTGGCCTAAGCATCACAAGCCCAGAATAGCTGAAGTCTAAAGGTACAGGGCCAAAAGAGCGGGACGGGGTTGTGTATATCCTCATTTCGCCAAGGACCGGGATTAGACAAGCGGGTGACGACTATACACTAAGTAAGGCTGTTTTCAAGGAAGAAATTTCTTAGTAGAATTTGCTTCTTTGGTTTATTTTGGTACAGACCCCGAGCTGACTTGCTGTGTTGTTGATGATGATGGGTCAGCTGTTCGGTAATAGTGGCTGCTGGCTCGACAACGAGATCAACTGTTGAGAGAACACATAGAGATCAGCAAACAGCTCACGTATTGGGGTGTCTGAAACTTGAAAAGGAAAACGTCACTGTATGATAACTAACATCTGTAACTAATGAATCACGATAATCGCGTAAGATGCCAGAGCTGAATGAATGTAGTATCCGGGGTTTACCATGGTTATCACCAACAAAGACTCCAGGTTCAATATTTACCACCGTCCTGGCCTGAAGTGATTGTGAGGTGACAGCCACTAACGGGAGGGCTAGAGGGCAAGGATTAAGCCGCCAAGAATCAGCTGCTCAGACCATTGCCGATACCAAAGAACAGCCCGTGAGATAAACGTCAGGGTCTTGGCTCTCATCAAAGTAGCTAGGCCCCTAGACAATCAACAGACAAGGGTCCATGTAAACAACCCTGTAGAACAACTGTTAGGCGCCCACCGAGGACATGGGAGTTTGGACTTGGTCTTTGATATGATTATGATATTGACGGGAAGGGAATGGCCTGGGGCTAGGTTGAACGAGAGTCATCAGCATTCCATCCCGCAGGCTGGTGTGAACCTTCTTTTTTCTTCCCTTCTCTCTTCACCAACCGCTTCCGTTGGGAGATCCAATGTCGCTATTGTTTTCTATCTTCTTTGTCACTCACTAACCAACTTTACTACAGTCATTGTAAGATTGAATCAATCACTATTCCAACCTCTCCGCTACAGCAACTAATGTGCTCCCTGCAGCCTTACATACTTCCACCTCTTGCTTTCTGAATCTTGTTGCCATCAGCCCCCGCAGGCCCGCAGCTTCCCGACTTACACCGCCCGCCATCCACTTTTGCAAACATCATCTTGCTTCTAGTCATATTTTGTCCGTGGGCAATTAGCATTGACTGTTCATTTTTTGGTCCTCTTGCTTCTCTGTCGTCACAAAGGAGGATTTGCCTGTGTTCTCGTCGTTCTTTCAGGTCTCGGAGCTTGCGCTTTTGAAGCTAGCACCACTTCTTAATGCTTCACAAATACACCAACTGGATCCACGCCAGACGATTTGCTCGACGACAAACTTGCCATAACAGTACCTTTAAGTGTCAATGGAGGAAACATGGCTGCGACACCCTCTAACGGTCGTTTAAAACTCACTCCTTCCAATTCTCCCTTTTTGGCTCGCCCTTCTAGATCCTCCAGGTCGCCTATGCGTGGTCGCGCGCACGATGCCTCGAAACTTTCTCTTCAGCGTGTCATCGGCACAACATGTTCCTCGACAACGGGATTCGACACTCTTCCATCGGTATTTGCATACATAGCTGGGGGTGCTGTTGTGGTTGTGGATGTCAATGGCGAAAATCACACCCAACGTTTCTACCGAGCCCGACCGACCGCCGTCCCACTCTATTCGGTAGCGACCTTTCAAAACACACCCACGACGCCTTCGGGGACACCAAAAGCGAACGACAGCCGTGGACGTGTAGGCCCGAGGTTCCCTAATTCACCACACACTTCGTCCGACTGGAATGAGTCTCCTAGCAATACTTGGACAAGTCGTGAGCGGATTAAGGCTGCTACGTGCCTTGCGTTAAGCCGAGATGGAAAATATTTAGCTGTTGGCGAGACCGGGTACTCCCCTCGAGTTCTGGTATTCAGCTTACACGATAGTTCTTCTGACAGTCCTATCATATCGATCAGCGAACATGCTTTTGGTGTAAATTGCGTTGCGTGGTCTGCAGACACCCAATATCTTGCATCTCTAGGAGCCGCCAACGATGGATTTCTTTATATCTGGAAAGTCGACCCGCGAACAGGTGCGGCTAGACTCTACAAACAAAACCGGTGCACATCATATGTAAAAGACATGGTCTGGATGGGCAATTGCCTCATCACATTTGGTGTTCGCCATGTCAAGATGTGGAAACCTGATGATGGCCCGACTATTTCACCTACGAAGCAGAAGTTCTTCAGTGAACAGCCGGCCTCAACTCCACCCTCTCAAAGGACCCTACCGGGGCGTAACATCCTGCTAGGACCCCTCTTGGAGGATACTTTTACTTGCGCTGCTGTTGTCAAAAACTCCAGCCTCATCATTTGCTCAGAAATGGGTGGTGTATGTATCATGGCGGAGGACGACAGGCAGATGAAATTGCAGAAAGTCCTTGGTCTGGACTTCTCTATATCGACCATTGCCATCAAGGATAACGTTGCCTACGTTGGTGGTAGACATGGCCATTTCGCTGTGCTTGACGTTGAAGCTGTCTTGGACGCTCAACCACCGTCCGCGTGCATCAAAGAGACTACATTCTGTTCTACAGGACAAGTCGCTTTGGGTTTTCTGGCAAATAATCTTGTCACCATTGACTCGCAACAGTCCATTGACATCTGGAGCTCAGACCATGTGCCTGGCAAGGACACCAAGGCCATGGCTAGCATTCCTATACCCGGCCATGGACAGTCTGTTACAGGCATACAGGTCCTCGAGCGGCCCAATGACCTGGAAGCCTCATTTTTGACATGGACAGTCTCTGGGAACGTTTCCTTCTGGACATTGGAAGGTCAAATTAAAGCCTCGATTGATGTACCAATTGGAACAACTGAATCAGGGAACGAGCTAGATCCGGTCAATCAACTGACTTGTGCGCGTGCAACGAATGATGGTAAACTGCTCATTTCCGCTGACAGAATGGGTGTCTTACGAATGACGGATATTGCAACGAAGGAACCCGTTTTAGACATCAAGGCTCATACAGCTGATTGCCGATCTGTGAGTGTCCATGACAAGGACGGCAAATTTCTGATGGCGTCTTGCGGACGAGATAGAACTGCCCAGCTCTTTCATCGAACTGCAGGCGGCGCCATTGAACACTTTCAAACCTTGGAATTCGCTGCGAAAGTCGTACAAGTTATGATTCCGTCCGAAGATAAGGTGTTGACCTGCTCTTTTGACCGAACATTACAAATTTATGATATCATCACAAAAGAGGGCGACCCTGATTCTATTGCCGCTATCCCTTCGAGGGTAATCTCTCTCCGAGCCTCGCCAAGCTCGATGGTCTTAGGTATGGGCCAAAGGACTGTCTTTGTCTCCTTACTAGATCGATCGATATGCCAATACGACCTTAGCACGGGGCGCAAGATCTCTTGCTTCAAATGCCAAGACGAGACAAAAGGCGAGTCTGCTGTTCTTGACTCGCTCTGCTTTGGGCAATGGCCACCCAAAGATCAGGATTTCCTCCTCGGAACATCCAACACGGACAAGTCCATCCGACTATACGATGCCCAGACAGGTAGTTTCTTGGACCGAGAATGGGGTCACACCGAAGCAATCAATGGTGTTTGCCTCATCGAAAACGATGATGGAAGCCGTAAGGTTGTGAGTGTTGCGTCAGATGGAACAATGATGATATGGGGTTTGGATTTGAACGACTCTTTGCCTGGCTCCACGAGCAGAGAGCCGTCACCCGCAAAGGATTCTGTCTCAGGACGACCACCACTTCGCAGGGTATTATCAAAGGCTGAGCTAGCTGAATTTCAGCGACCTTCGCCAACATCTGGTCGAAAATCCCCACCCCGAACTCTTCAACGCCGAACTTCGCGATTCAACCTGGCTGCTAGCGTTAGAACACCTACACAAGGGCTCCCCACAAGTCCTAGTAGTACATTGGCAGAAGATACGCCCTCAAGACGACCCTCTGCTGACCCACGGAATAGCCCCCCCGTGTCTCCAAAAGGAAAAGTCAAAAAGCGACCTTCTCTACCAACTCTCGGCACAAGTGCACGCAAAAAGACATCATCATCAAACCTCCGAGGTTTCGGCTCATTGAATATGGCCACTGAACAAACCTGCCGTCAACTGAGATCATACAGGAAGAAGCTTGCTTCCTCGGAGCCGATTAGCCAAGAAAATCTAACAGAGCTAGATCAGGAGTTGCGATTGACGGCGGCAGCTCTTGGTGACCGGGCTATTCGAAGCAGAGCCATGAACGAGACGGTTCTCAGTGGTCTTCTTGATGAATACTCAGAGAGACTCGTTACATTATTAGACGAAAAGCTGCGTCTCAGCTACCAGCCAAGATCTCCAACTGATAAGGATGGAGACAGTCGAGACGGCGATAGTCCGGATGAAGAGGCTAGGCGCAGCGCGAATGGATCGTCAAGTTCGCTTTCCCCCTAATATTTGTCCTTATCGAAGAAGGACTTTTTTTTCTTGTTATACTTGGACTATGAGGGCAATGGCGTTAAAGGGTGATGGGTTTCTTGGGATGGATGGCGGGGGAATAAGGCAAGCACCGAGTGTATCTTGCTGCTAACTACCAATATGATACCATGGGTCTGGAGTCTGGATGCTACTTTGTTAAGGATAAAATAATCCTATATCATAGCCGAAACCGGCAATTTCTTACCAATTCAAAGGACGTGATTCAGCGTTCAAGTAGCCTTTTCTACGAAGTCACAACAAATGTGAAAACTGCTGCAAGGTCGTTATACCTAATAACAGAATTCGATTTCTCTCATTTTACACGGTCGCTTGTCGCACCTGTAGCGTGTTGGCGTTCAGGGGTATCACGTGCGAAGCCAGGCTTTAGCGTTACTGCAGCTTGGACGAAGTCAGCCCAATTTTTCTTCCCTGCATCATCGAAATCAACCATCAATCAACATTATCGGCGGTTTTAATCACGTGATATTCTAGCAGACGGATCGCCAGACGAGCAAAAAATTACTACACCATTGGTTCGACTATCGAGCGCGTTTCGCAACAAAAAGCCAAAAAGCCCTACGAACCCGATGAAAGGCCTAGAGGTCACCATAGACGGTTTTGGAGTCATTGATTAAGGTTGCCTGTACGTGTTTGATTGATAGAACCCTGGCCATGACGTAGCCGTACCTATGTCGCGACAGACGCCTAACTGGAGTATTCAAATTTATAGACCGTGGCGCCAGTCCAACTTCTTGCACGACGTGAAGGCCCCCTGGATAGCTGGCGAGGTGGACCGCGGGGCATGAATCAACCATCCGTCTACACGTCCCTCGAGTCGCTGCTATTATTCCAGTCGTTGATATCCCAAGGAATCGACTCTGGGGCCTTCGCGCGTATCTCTGAGCAACTAAACAACAACACGCTCGTCAATGAGGGATCTACTTATGATCCCGCACGATTAAAGCCCGATGCACTTCAGCATATGTTTTTGCGACTCTTGGGGGATGAACTGAGGGGTGAGCATGAGAAATCTGGGACCGACGATACGACAACATCACCGAACTCGCGAAAACGAAAGCTCGGAAGCCCACCTTTGCCGACACTTAAGGAGATCTATGAAAATGCCGACAAAATCCCCCCGCTTGTCGATCGCCTGTATGCGCGATATCGTGATAACACCGTCGCGCAAATTCGAGAGGATGAGCAGAGATTCGAGACGGTCCAGAAGGAAATTCAATCAATGGAGCGGTTTGAACGAGAACGACGCGCTAGAGTCGCAAGCCAGAATGGGACGCCCGTACTTGCTGCGCGTGACCAGAAGCCTTCAGTTACGCCTAACGGGCCAAGCTCTTCACCTGCTGCGTCAACAAATTCGGTGACACCCATTCGGAGAGGACCGACACAACAGACGCCTGTAATCCCACCTAAACCTCCAGTTTCTCACAACACGCAGCCAACAGTTGCACCGCCTAGTCATCTGCCCACTGGAACGGCGCCCATCCGGCCTTCAACTTCACCCACTCCGCCGACTGCTAATGGTTCGGTGCTTCAGCCTCCAGCAGGTGTTCCTCAGACCACATCACGGCCATTACAGGCGCCACAGCCTCCTAAGCAGAGCTCTACTCCTAGACCAGAAAATGGGGCCAAGCTGAAGGATCCCAATTCGGCTCCTCAAATCGCTACACCGGTTGGAGCTGCTCTGAAGTGGGAGAAACCATATCAACCACCACAGGCAGCGAACTCACCATCCCCTCGGCAGTTTCAATCACCCGTCGCTCAAGGATCAACAGCTCCTCTGCCAGCACCGCAACAGCATCCTCAACAACATCCGCAGCCGCATGTACAACAGCACTGGTATCCTCAGCAAACTGCCCAATTCTCTCCGAAATCAGGTGCTCAGTCATTATCTAATCCTCAAACCCCCCAGCATGCACAGCAGGCTCGGCCACATCCTGTTGCCCCGCAACCTCCCCAGGCACATAATCAAGCCCAATATGCTCAACAAGCTCAAACTCATCAACAACGCCCTCATCCTCCTCAGGTTATCCAACCTCCACAGGCATCAGCACCAACGCCGCCAGGTGCCCACACACCTCGGGCCCAACACTCTACGCCGACACAACATACTCAACAAGTTCAGAGGATCCAAACGCCTACACCCGTTCAGCATGCTCAAGCTCAGCATACCCAACCTGTTCCTCACGCTCAGCCGCAGTCTTTGCCACAGCAACATCAGCAGAAGCCACGGCCAAGTTCCACAAAACCAGGCCTGGCACCACCTCAGCATGCTGGTCAGCTAGCCCCTCCTTTGCAACCGGCACCTCCACGACCAGTCACAGAATCGACAGGAAGCCAGGCTCTTCATCCCCGTCCATCGTCCACAACTCCTGTGCCACATCCTCGTCCGATCCAGCCACCTCAGGGACAAACTCAGCAAAATCGACAGATTGCCTCAGACTCCTCAACTCCTCCTACGGGAAGTGCAGGCTCTATTGCTCCTCCCCAGCAACGGTGGCCGCCAGGATATCAGCCTCAACCTCCTCAGCATGCCTCGCCCGGTAGCTCTCCAGTACCATCAACCTCCGAAACTGATAATAAGGCTCAATCATCGCACCAAACTACTCAACCTCCACGACCTGGTGTTTTGAGCCATATCATTCGCCAGGCTCTTAATACACCGGCTAAGAAGCTTGGAATGCCATCGGCACCGCAGACACCCATCTCAGCAACACGCACACACGTTACTCACGGATTTGGAACAAAATGGGCACCACATTCCACTCCATCTACTCCCGGTCCTAGTCATATGAGTGCGGCACCCCAAAGTCCAGCCTTTGAGCCAGTTAGTCCACCTCAAAAGCCTGCAACGTTACCTAGTTCTGCTGGGTCCACACCAAGACCATCAAGAAAGCAGGCGCTCAAGGCAACTTCGAAACTTGAACAGACGGTTTCTAAGTCTGTGCGTGGACGATCTGCTAGAGCCAGGCAGAAGAACCGTGCAGTTAGTTCCACACCTTCTCTCACTCGATCCAGGCGAAGTCAATCCATCCTGTCGCACACTGATGAGCCTGTAACCCAAACAAGTGAAGCAGCACCCAGGATTAAGGATGAAGATGCTACGCCTCGGCCCACTGAAGATACCGGTGATACTACCGCCGATGAAAGTGTCCCTGGTCGGCCTCAGATCATGACGCCTGGCAGCGTCTCTTCGCGCCCCCATAAGCGAAAGAGACAAGGTACACCAGCTGATCCGCCGCCCGAGACAACACAAGTCCTTTGGACACGAGGTTTCACTAAAGTTTCGTCATCTGCTTTGGATCAGATCTCAAGCCACCGCGATGCAAACATGTTTGCCACCAGACTCCGCGAGAAGGACGCACCAAATTATCGCCAGATTGTGCTGCAGCCTCAAGATATAACATCCATCAGGTCTGCTATCAAGCATGGGAATAAGGCGGCCGTACAAGCTGCTGCAAGTCTTCCTGGTGGTGATCCTGGCACCGCACATGTTTGGCTACCTCTATCTGATGAGCTTGTCCCCCCAAAAGGCATTATCAACAGCGCCCAACTTGAGCGGGAACTTGTCCACATGTTCTGCAATGCCATCATGTACAATGCTGACCCCGACCGCGGTCCTGGGCCTGCTTTTATGAAACGCTCTCAGGAGGAGGAAGAAGAAGTGGTGGGCTACCGCCTCGATGAGAATGGCGTGGTAAAAAATACCCGCAGCATGTTTGTTGAGGTCGAGAAGCTGCTAGGTGACTTGAGAAGTGCAGAAAAGGAGCGGAGCGCACCTCCACCTTCAGCCGTTCGTCCAGCTAGTGTCGCTACGCCTGCCGAGGAAACGGGCGACGACGAAGATGAGGGAGGTGAACGTGAGACTGGAACAGCTAAGAGACGCCGCATTGGAGCTCGAGGCTGATCGTCTTGGTTGGCACTGATTGGGAAGGTAATCATCGCCTCCTTTTGGATGTTGGCTTCATATATTGCAGAGCAAGTAGTACGTAATTTTTTCTATTAGTGTACAGCGTCTAGAATAGCTAGCCCCTTGATAATTACAAATGGCTTCAGGCTCGCGTCTCTTGATGCAGAGGTCTCATACATGCGTAATTCGTTCCCTTTTGGTAGGCCCATGGTATATTCGAACACACTGTGGGAAGCTCTTTGCGCCTTCACCAAAGTTACAGTACCGTCGTCTAGTCAGTAGGAGGTCGGAGATGCCATGTTTATTCGAGCTTCGGGGCTCCCAGTGATGTGCTTGACCGATTACTATTTGCGCCCTTCTTGGAGCTTACATCATCGTCAGCAGGTCGTTTGCGAGGCCAATCGGGGCATATGTCAATGTTGTCTCTTGGGAACCACCATTCAAGAAACAGAAAGAAGAGGTAATCCACAACGCAACAGAGACAGAAGAGCTTTCCGGCCCAAATTCCACAACCATAGTAACGCTTGAGACGATCGATGAGAGCAAAATTGCGGATGCGGCTGCCGTAGCCCGAGGTATCAACGCCGTAGAACTCGTCCTCTGGGATGGTACCCGATATGCCATCGTAAACGCGCTCCGTGCGCAGAGCGACATTTTGCCACGAGTACATCTTTTTGACTTGTTCGTGAAATTTCTCGGTACGAATTTTTCCGGCACGCATAGCACTGATGGCCTTGCTTGTGGCGAGGACGATATCGTCTTCTTCTGGCTTGGCGAAAGTCGTCATATGTGAAGGTAGAACTTCTGGGATACCACCAACCTGTGTACACACGACGTAGAGCCCACAGCTGGCTGCTTCAACAATGACAGTTCCAAAAGCTTCGGTAAGAGATGGGTGGAGGTAAATGTGGCCTCGAACCATAACATCGCGAACTTCTTCATGACGGATGGGACCGAGCATTTCGACACGGTCCTGAAGCACATTCGTTTCGATCATTTGTTCGAGGTCTATGGCTTTAGGGCCAGAGCCTGCGATGATAAAGCGCGTGTTCGGATGGTTTTCCAATACGCGAGGGATAGAGGCAATGAGGAGATCGGTGCCTTTGTTGTAGAATAAGCGAGAAATAACGACGATTGTAATGGTATCGCGAGGTCCAATTCTCTGGGGCGGGGGATAGACTTGTCCTTCAGAGCCAAAAGTCGTGACTTGAGGAGACGGTGAAGCTGGGACGTCCTTGGGACGGAAGTTTTCTGCGACAACAGCGTTCGGTATCACAGAGACCATAACTGGATCGAGTGATGCTCGAAGGACTGTATTCTCCTTACTAGGACTTGTTATTAAGTGTTAACAAGGTGGTACAGCGGCTGCTTGCTTTCTTACCATGTATGGCTCACACAAATGCTATGATCGACATCACTCAAAGTAAACTTGAGAAGCTTGTTTGTGAGAATAGTTCCGGCGTCGGCAAAACCAAAGAGTGAATGGTCAGTAAAAACAGTGCGTAACCCCATGGTACGCGCATGCAAGATAGCTTCATGGCATAGGCTGCTGAGACTTCCATGGCCATGCACGATCTCGATACGTTCGCGAATGCAAATATTTCTGAAAATAGGGAAGAATGAGAAAACCGTCGGAAACGTTGCTGAACGATAGATGACGAGGAACGGAACGTGATAGACCTTGACGCCGTTTGTGAGGTAGCGTACGCCCTTTCGGTCGTCATAGGCGTGAGTGATGATGATGACCTTGTGGCCACGGTCGACAAGTTTTGTAGCGAGTTGGTAAATGTGAGATTCAATGCCTCCTGGTTGCGGGAAGAAGAAGTCGCTAACCATAGCGATATTGTATGTGCGGCGTGTCATGATGGCGGTTGAAAAGGGGGATGTATCATGGCCGGAACTTATTCGAGAGTGAAGATGGAATGACGCCAGCACTTGCTGAGGCTCTTGTAGCTTTAAAGCTTAATTGAAGACGGAGGTCGATATTGTTTATCGTAAATAGAAATGAGATGTCTCTCATTCAAATGTTGTAATACTGTATTCTCATCTTCCACTACAAGCTAGGGTAAGGTACTAAGCTAAGTGAGCAGGGGTGCTAGCGACAGTGGAGCAGAACGATGTTAGCACCCAACATCACTCCCCAGATGGTTGATATTGATATTCGAGTCAGAGTAAAGACTTGCAAAAGATAATATCCCAAGCCCTAGAGTCGAACCAAGACCTTTGCCCCCCCGAAGGGTCCTCTTAATGAGGATGATACCCAACGAGCTACCAATTACACCATCTTGGATTGTTTCAATAATAACTTAATAAGTGACAAGCTTCCTTCATATTGGATACATACCTCTCTGTAAGGGTGCTCTCCACTACGGTATGCCAGTAAGCGGATCAGTTGAAACAAATTTAGCGGTGTGGAACGGCAGAATCGCGATAAGATCAAGAACTATCCAAAATTTTGGGAATTGAAGCAATCCAGATTGATTCTGTACAGCATTTTCGAGAGAATGTACGCCAGATACGTTCCTCCCTCCAATGGTGGAGGCAATTCAAACCCTTCTACTTCCACTTCCTCCTCGGCAATTAAAAATACAAACAGCGGAACTTCTGCTCCTGCGACAAATCCTTTGAGTTATGCGCGATACGTCCCTCCGAGCGCAAAGCCCACTCCCCAGCCCAAGCCTATCGAGACTCCTCAGGTTCAATACTTTAACGATGATCTGCCTAAAAATACCAAGCGGAAACTAGATGCTTCAGATGGGAATACAAGCTCACCGGGCCCTGACAGTAAGAAGGCTAAGACAGTAGAGCCAACAACACAAACGGATGGAGAAGATGCGCCGAAGAAGAAGAAGAAGGTCAGAAGAGGCAAGCGGAGAACTGGAGCTACCCATGATGAACGTGACGATGGCGACAACGAGGTAGCGCAAAAAGCCCCGGAGGTCAAATCTAAGGAAGCAAACGAAACACCCGATGAGAGCCAGACTCTAGACGAAGATTCCACAAACGACAAGAAAAAGATGGAACAAGAAATTAAGCAAAAGAAAGAGAGGAGAAAGAGAAAAACAAAAGAAAGCGAGCAAGAATCAGGACTCCTCCATAAACCCGCTGTCAAGAACCAAGATCGCGACGAGGATGTAACCATGACCGACGCTGCAGAACGCATTGAGGAAGTCGAAAATGTCCTGGAGCCCGCCAGACCAGCAGCAGATGAAGAAGATGAAAAAAAAAAGCGCAGAGAAAAGAAGAGGAAGGAAAAGGAAACCGAGGCGGTAGAGGAACAAGAAGACGAACAGCAGACAAACCAACGGCACAAGATGGTCATGAGCCGCTTAGAAAAGTCTCTCAAGCTAGCCAGCGAGTTGCCCCCAGATGAAGAAGTCGAAGAGGATCAGGACGAACTACACGGCCTCGAGCCTCTACCTCAACCAGAGCCGATCAGTTCCCTGACGACCTCAAAGCCGAACTACAAAATTCTTCCTTCTTGGCTTGAAGATCCTATCAGAGTCTCACAAGACACACGCACACCTTTTTCTGAACTAGACATCCTACCAAAGGCTTGTCGAGTATTGGAAGAGAAGGGATTCCGAGATGCCTTCGCTGTGCAGACTGCCGCAATCCCTCTCTTGCTACCAACGAGCAAGCAAAGGGGGGATGTGCTCATCTCAGCAGCGACTGGTTCCGGAAAAACATTGGCTTATGCTCTCCCTGTTGTGCGAGATATTAGTCAAGGATATCTAACAAGACTGCGTGCGCTAGTAGTCCTACCAACCCGTGAACTGGTCAAGCAAGCTCAAGAGACCTTTGAACTCTGCGCTAGGGCATTTGATGGTGTTGATCGAAAAAGAGTGCGAGTGGGCATCTCCATTGGTAGTCAGTCACTGGAGGCCGAACAAAAGGCCTTCATGGAACAGGAGCTTCGATATGACCCCGATATGTACAAAAAGCTACAAGAGGAGACACGAAGTCGAAACCAGCTAAAATGGGGCCTCGCAGTATCAGAAAGCCTTCAAGACCTCGACATGGAGGACACAGACCCCCGTTTGAGCCATATGAACGGATATGTGGTCGATTACCTTTCCAAAATTGATGTCCTGATTTGCACACCTGGACGACTTGTTGAACATATGGAACAAACAAGGGGTTTCAATCTGGATTACGTTCGATGGTTGGTGGTTGATGAGGCGGATAAGCTACTCGCTCAGAGCTTCCAAGGCTGGCTCGACCTCGTTATGGAAAAGTTCCGTACTAACAAGTTTACTGCACGAGACTTCCATGACATGGACTTTTCTGGTGTTCGCAAGGTCATACTGAGTGCTACGCTTACAAGAGACCTGAGTCTTCTCAATCAGTTAGGCTTGCAACGGCCACGACTGATTGTTCTCGAGAGTGACGGAGATGCTCAGATTGCCGAGCATTCTCTACCTATATTGTTGAAGGAGCATGCAATCAGAGTTCACGACACCAACCTTAAGCCACTTTACTTGCTTGACCTCCTCCGTAGTCAGGATATGCTCATGTCAAGCCCGAACAAGGACGAAGAGAAGCTCAGGGTTGATGATACTGAAGATTCAGCTACTAGCTCAACTTCTGGTTCCGATTCCGACTCGGACGCAACTTCGGATACAAGCTCTGACACATCTTCCGATTCGGATTCGGATTCAGAAGCCAATACCAAACCCAAATTCTCAGGCCGCACACTCCAGTCCCATATCCCGGTTTCTCTCATATTCACAAAGTCTAACGAATCTGCACTACGTTTGTCACGACTACTCGCTTTGTTGGACCCCTCCTTGGCAGATCACATCGGCACACTCACATCAACTACACCAACACACATCCGTCGCAAGACTCTCAGGGCCTTCGCAACTGCCTCATCCCCTATTCGCCTTCTCATCGCCTCGGACCTTGTCGCTCGTGGTATCGACCTTCCCAATCTTGACCATGTTATTAACTACGACCTACCGCCCAGTGTGGCTGGCTACGTTCACCGAGTTGGTCGTACAGCTCGAGCTGGAAGGTCAGGATGTGCATGGACACTCGTTGGCGATGATGAAAGTGGTTGGTTCTGGGGCAAGATTGCCAAGGGTGCTGGAGTCAAGAGAGCTCAAAAGGTTGAACGAACGAGAATTGAGGAGATTGATGAAAAGAGAGTGGAAGGATACGAAACTGCTTTGGAAAAACTGGGTAAGGAAGCAGGAAGGTGATCGATCATATACTATAGATACCAATAGATGTCCAGCACTAGTTAGACCACCAGGCCAAAACTGGGGAATCCCTTGCCTAGCAAGATGTTCTTATGGCATATCATTGACTAATAGAACTGTGGGTAATTTTATGCCTATTATGTCGGAATATTGTCATATCTGAGACATCCCCTATTCCAATACTTCAAAGACAATCTTTCATGCGGTGATTTGATCCTTAATCATATTAACTGTCAATCCCTCTATGCAGGTCTATCGTACGTTGTTTGACTCCTCGTGACACATAGGCTATCGAGGGATATATGTCGCGATGCTACACTGCTTCAACCATAATCCCCAAAAAAACTCCAAGCTGGCCCAGTTCCTGTAATTCTTGACGCTTCAGCGTTCAGCTCTCTATTTCTTGGTGTTGCCTTCCTGCCGTAAACTCAATCCTCAATCTAGTTGTTTCGTTCAATGACGGATGACGGCACGACTCTGGGACCCTGCTCACTCTCAGGCACACTCCCATAGTCCTGCGATGGTCTCTCTGGACGCTCAGGGGCAATTTCTTCTTCTTCAGTAACATCCCTCTCCCTGTCAATTAGTAACGGCCGGCGACTCTCGTGATGTTGGTTTGTTTGTCCGCGGCCATGATTTCGCCAGTTATTCCACCAGCTAGAGTCCTTCTTGGTGAGAAGGAGCCCGAGCATCTGCACATGATATCAGTATCATGCTGCTTACAGAGCGTAAATTCGATTGGACACACCTGAATCAAGCCAGCACCTAGGACTATAGCGAGGTCTAACAGCGATAGTGTCTGCAAAGCTCCTGACCACGGTTCGCGGCATGCACGCCTTCTTCCATATATTTCGGCACAGTTGCTAGATTCCGTACCGGGAAACGGATAGCCCCGATCTCGTATTGAGTTCAGGCCACAGCAACCAAACGCATCCTGAATCCGGCGTATACTGCCTGCGTCATGGGCACGAAACATACCCATCCACTTCTTATCGAGCATGCATCCCATCACTTCCGAAGGCACAGCTCGCTCAATGAGTAGTGTTGCAAGTATGGTAGTGACCAGAGCTTGCAGGACCTGAACAATCAAAGGGGCAAGCTTAGCCGCGTTGCTAGAAGACGACTTCGTAGTACGAAGGATCCTAGGATAGAAAGCAGTGTTGAAAAACCCGACGATTGGGAGCAGGATCGTAAGAATAGATAGAGTTGGCGAGATGGCGAGCGAGAGATTTGAACTGCGAACATGGACGATTCTGTGGAAGTCAGACTTGGCCTACTATTGTGAACAAATAGAAACTTACATTGCTATGATGAGCAGCACAAGGCTGAGCTAAGAGAGTTGGTCAGTCTTTGTTGATGAAGCCCCTGTCTGCACGATAATCCCCTTACTATCAAATAAAGAACTGTGGGGTGAATCATCCTGTTTCTTCTTGTACTCGATTCACTAACTTCAAGATTATAATGTTCCGTTTAGGGTGGAAAATGAAGTTTGCTATTCTTGAAGTTCGTTCAGGCAATTCTATCGATGATGGGGGCCTACCTCGCCCATATGCGGGAGGCCAACCACTTAAACAAGCTATCTGGAAATGATGTGTACCTTGTTTATCATACACTGGGCAATGAATGTTGTATTCTTATTGTATTTGCATATATTCATGGACAGCGGCAGTTTTTTTTTTTCTCCCTATTGTTACTGTCTGTGGAGATAATGTATTTGTAGCTGAGATGGATGATTCTACTTCTGAATGTGCAAATATATATATATATATATATATTATTCAAACGAACTACCTCGAAAGTACGGGCTACTAAAGAAGTAAAGCTAAATCTTTCTTACATGCCATAGAGAGAGATAGACCAGGTGTCCAATTTCTACCATGGTCGCATAACAGCCACAGCAAACGTGAAATTTCGTTCGGTTAGTCAGGCAGCTCGGGCAAGAAAATACCAGTAGCAGGCAGATGGGAGATATATGAAAGTGATAAATAGAGGGACTGAGTGAGCGACGTTGTTATAGAAATAACATAAAAGATAAAAAGACAAGAATTTTCGAATTGACTGACGCCTAATATAAAGTTCAGATGTCAGTAATGTCCATCGTTTTGAAGACTGAAATCGATGCTTGTAGGCACCATGACTGCCTTGTAGTCAAATTGTTGATATGCTGTATCGTCTCCCAGAGACGTAGCCGAGCTGTCACCAGCTTGGTATGCGTCTGAGGAATTAGAGGATTCGATCAGATCCAACGTTGCAGAGTTCTTCATCATGGCCTCATTGTCTAGGGCTTGAAAGTCGAAAGGCTCGTCTCCATAATAGTCTGATCCAAAGGAATCCAAGTAAGAGAAGAACCCAGCGTCATCGGCTGCCGTGGATGTTTCCTCTGGACTCAGCCCTGGAAAGGGGAGTTTATCTGCGATTATGCGTGGCAGCTCTTGTAGGCGCTCCATCACGCTGATCTTCATCTGGGGTTCCCAGTCGATGAATGCATCTTCTACTGCCATGGCGACTTGTTGTTGAATTGCTGGTTTTGCCTTGTTCCAGTAGTCACGCCACTCTTCCGGGTTTTCGACCTTGATGGATGGCGCCTTTGCGGCTAGGAGTGAAGGTTCATAGTCTTTTAATATGGCTCAGTCATTGTGTATACTGGGAATTGGTTGGAATAGATCCTGCAACTTACATGGTGAAGGAATGTCAGGAGAATCGGGTTTGACATCAAACAGAGCACAATACCACTCCTTCCACTTCTGAGTGGGACTCATTCGTCCTCTCGTCTTCAGTTTCTTTGCTTGTTCTTCGTCGTACCCATCCAAAAGGTCACGTTCCATGCTACTTGTTTCCTTTACTGGGCATGGTGTCTTCATCCGTTGATGCTTCTTCAAATCTTTCTCTTCGTCAAATCGGCGGAGGCATCGATGGCATTGATGCGGAGACAAGCTATGTCTGCGCTCGAGATGCTCCCTATAACAGTCAGCAGGTAATGGGCCAAAATTAATCTTGACTTACTTTACTCTTCCGATTTCCAACCACCCTGGGCCACAACATGTTCTCTCTGTGCCGAACCTCTTGGGATCTCGTTGATGATAAGGACAAGCAAAGCGAGGGCGAGAGTCATCCTTTGTGGTTTTTGTCCTCTTGTTATCCTTTTTTCTCCTCGAGTTACCATCCTCTTCTCCCTCATTCTCACTTTCGTCTCCACCGCTATAACCTTTAGATCTCTTCTGGCCAGCGGACTGGGGTATCTGTTCTCCTGTCTGAAAAGCACGCGAAGAATGTGATCCGGAAGTACGCTCACACTCTTCCTCGAGTGCTTCCAGTCTTCTTTCAACACATTCCGAAATTACAGCCATCAAATTATCAACGATGGTCTGCTTACGTCGTCTGAGTTCTTTCTTGATGCAGTAGTCCAAGTAGGCCGCCGACGGGTTCGTGGGCTCGACGTCGGATTGATTAAGATCGGCGGCTTGTACCTCACCAGTTTTGGGAAATGGCACTTTGAGAAGCTTTTCACACTTGTCTATGGCCTCGCAGCGGCGTCTTACGGCCAGTGGATTGTCTTGACCGCTTCTTAAATCGTGTTAGTAGCCCAGTCTTGAGGATTAATTTCGATATGATGATGACTTACTGAGCGCCAGGCGCACCTCGACGGCCCTGACCGCTCTCCTGGTCGTCTCTGGCTCGGGACTTGTTTGTTCCACCGCTTGAGGGATTCTGAAATGACGGTTAGTATGCATCTAATAAAACGCAGTGATATTTGATTGTACTTGTTGAGAGTGGTGTCTCTGAGTAGGTTCAGGTGATGCGGAAGACCTCTTGTTTCTAGTGACAAAGACTTGTTCTTCCGAATCTTGCTGAGGCATGTCCGATCGCTGGTAAACCAGACGACGGTGTTGAATTAATAAGGAGAAATTGAATTGATTGCAGAGTTTTGTGAAACGTTTCTTTCCAGCACGGTATGGATTTGTGAAGGCGTAGCGTTTATGTTGCAAGGAGAATTGACTTGCTTTGTCCACCACAGAGGGCATTATCAAAGGTTAGCTGATCTATTCATCTGCATATTTAGTTCTGGCTGGGTTGGTGTGTAGGCTTGGTTACAGGAAATCAATGTAGCTGATAAGGGTTTTGAATGGGAGATGACGCTGGGTATGAAAGATAAAGTATCAAATCAACCGTCATTGAAATGAAACTCGATGGATATAAATGTGAGGAATATGAGGCTTAAATAGTTGGCGAGAGCCTCACGAAGTATTCTTCCCCTCGAGGTCCCGCAATTGCGAACTACGCAAAGTCGGGTGTATCTCTCTGAGAGGACTCATCTGAGGGCTGAAATAATATTGGACAATGTAAGCCAGGAGCTTCATGAATGGCCAGAAAAAGTGATCTCGTGGGGGCTGGTGGCCTATTGAGCTCGTTGTTTGTTATGCATGTAAGTCGACCATGTATGTCATGTTACATGTATGACTTACTTGTCAACACATGAAACTTGTACAGCGAATTGAAGGCTTCAATTTGGTGTCTGCTGTAAACAAGACGATGCCATTTTGGGCTTCTCCAACGCCTATCGACATGCTGCAGTAGGTGAGGCGGCGGCATAATGGTTCGCAAACATCGACAACGCAATTCGAGTGGTTGTTCACGACGCGACCCCCGCGTTATCTATGGAATTCTGCAGATGGATCATGTCAGATGTCCAGTCGTTTGACCTGTTCAAGATGCCGAGTCTCGGATACTACTAACGGCAGACAAGTCAAGTAGCACATATGGTTTCGGAGGAGGGCTATTACTCTGAAAGTTGAGCGTCAAACTAATTTACAGTTATAAGATGTAGCAGCATGTAAGAAGTTATTGATAACATGTTTGTACCTTATGCGATTCCTCTAGCATCCAAGAATTCATGTCCGAAGTAAAAGGCTCAACTGCATGTAACAGCACCTTAAAGGATATTCTTATCCTTCGGAAACTTCTGAAAATTTTGAGGAAAAAAAAAGACCTAAATATTATATCACCACATCCTTGTCATTGACTAATGAAGGGTCCTCCGCTTTATATGTTGAATATGTAAGAACTTAATTCTCATTTAATAGAGCGAATAGATTGATATGGACCCTAAACGCTGTATTTTCTCGCATTCATTAGGGTTTTATGAGTAATTTAATTTTTTTAAAGAACCTCCTTGGCTCTTAAATAGGTTGCTTGCAAATCGTCAGAAGGCACTAAAGTGTATTAGTATCATATGACCTGACTTTAAGCCATAGTATAATTTTGACTGTATTAGAGTTCATCACAATAGACTATATCGTTAGAGGATTATTCTAGTGATTTGAAATAGCTGAAGTATCACCTTAAATAAATGAGCATACCGCCAAACAATTAATGGAGCTGACAGAAGCGAAAATTAAAGCTAAAATCAAACTATCATGTTTACATGCTATTGGAAGCCTTGACGCGGTCTATGGATCAATTCAACCATCCAGAATATCTCTAGCCGTCTTCTATTTCTAACTATATGTTATGTATAGCTATGGTAATTAGGTGTCTTATTTCCCTACATCTCAATTGTTTCCTTCATCCTCAGGTTATTAGTTACAAAACAATAGTGATTGCTCATGTCTTTTGAGACGTTTCACCAAGTCAACGACAACCAAGGGCAGGATCAAACATTCATCCATACAATTGTTCGAGTTTCGATACCCTCTTCCTAGACTCGCCACATTCATATTACTGAGTCTTGCCGTTCTTATCTTGTTTCCGTGCCACAATACCATCCACACGCTTGAAGGAAGGATACCCTTCAAAGAAGCAGTTGCTGAGCCAGAGCCACCACTGTCCAGAAAGTCTCTCAACACCGTGCCTCTGAAGCTTCCTGTCAAAAAGGAAGCATTCGAAAACATGAATTCCGATGACAGGCCAAAAAATGGCTTTGACAAGCCAGTGAAAGAAGGTCGCGCCTCCAGGGAATCCTTCGTTCAATAGCTCCCAGATGCGTGTGCCAGGCTGTACCCATGGCAGCGTCCCAGCGCAGAAGAAGTAGAAGAGAACAGATCCTGTAACAAAAATCCCGAAGCCTTCTGGGGGTGTGTAGGCTGTGATAATGACGTCGCTCAGACCCAGGCCCTCGCGAGCTATGTTGGCCATTTCGATGATGCGGTCCTTTACCTCGGCCCAGCCGGAGAGAGGAGGTGAGAAAGGAACAAAGTGCTCCTTTCCATCATTTGACTTGATAGTCATACCGTTGAGGTCAACATCCTTGAGCACGGGTGAGGACGCAGCTGAGGTTGCGAGGTGGGCATAATGGCGGAGATAATAAGAGATTTCTCGGGAATGATCCTTGTTCATGTGCGACACGATGCGGTTCTTCCGAGCATCATCGACAGAGGCCATTTTTGTCGATATCAGCTGTTTTGGGAGGTTTTCTGTTGGATTATTGTTATCCCAGTTTAGGTGCAGCTTCGTTGAGCGTTTGGAAACGGTGAAGTAGATGAGAGCGTGGAAACGGTGCGAGTGAAGTTGAAAGTGGATCCGTCCTATCTGTTAGTCTCGGTTCCCGAGGTCACGACAAGGATAGTTACATGTGAAATAAATTAAAAAACAGAACCTCTATGCTTGTACAGACACTCCTTTGTAAAATCATTGAAATACGATCCGAGTACCGGATATATGCATCGTGCTTTGTGGCGTTGCCGTCTTTACTTGTGTTACAATTGGTCGTCAGCACCCCCATTTCTTACATTATGGGGTTTTAAAGTGATATAGAAACTGCAACCTGTTTGACATATGTTTAATCGATTATTAATTTCGTTATTAATTTCTTGTTTCATCATTCGTTAGGTAGCATCTATGTTTCTCTTGCTGCTCCCTTCTCCGCATCCCATCCACTGTCATCCACGTGCCTAATGGTCCTCGTCCTGACCTGGATACCAATCATGCCCGTCCATTGGGAGATCATAGAAAATCTCTGACCTCCTTGAATCTCCGTTCTGACATTTCCGTAAGTTTTATCTCCCAAGTGCAAGTTCGTCTCGACTGGTTTCTTTTGGCGTCCCGCTGCCAAGATCCCAAACCGCCCTCTCTGACATAAACTCGGCCTCGGCATCTTCGTATTGGTAGACGGTGTCTCGGGTATATTATCCTCCTCTATTATTTGCGGCAGTTGGTTTGTCTCTTCTGTGTCATTCTGATGTCTTGTGTCCGTAAAAGACTGCCAGATGGGTAGGCATACCCATATAATCAAGATCGAAATTTCGACGTCCATCCAGATAATCCGATCGTGGTATTTCCACACGGGCTGCATCGTCGTGAAGAACTTGACTAGAAGCTTCATTCGAAAACTTGCTATAGCCAGACCAAAAGCTCCCAACGCTAATGCAACGGATTTTTGCAACCAAGATATTGTACCATTCACAATTCGACTGAATATGAGGTGAAGCAGCATGGAAAGAAGCACAAAATTCAGGAATATGTCGATCGCAGAAGCCGAATATGCAAGTGAGTCCTGAGGCAAGCAACCTCCTGTTTCCTCATCCCTTCCAGTTGGTTCCCAGCTTTTCCAAGCGAATGCAATTGGTGAGCATCGAAATATCCTCAGCAAGGCCAGAGCAATCGAAGAGAGGATGGTGACTAAGAGGGTCGCAGCTGTGACCATTATGTATCGGCCAGAAATCGATGTGCGAAGGCACACAAGAAGGATCGCGACTCTCAATAGACACGAGCAGGCAAGCTCAAAGATGTCGGCCATAAAAACAAGCTAGGTAGTTCAATGTCAGCATCCTGCATCTCAAACCAATACCATACGAACAAACCTTGAGTCCATCTGTAATGTATTCTGGAACCGCATTCCATAAGATTGTGTCCCCTGTTACTGAGTGGGCTAAGGGGGATTGTAAGTAAATGTTCATATTCATTCAGCAATATAGCTCACCAAAGTGTATCAGGGTGGCAAAAACAGTGTATAACAACTAGAACCTTGTTAGTACAGATGATCTAGCATACGTGGTACCAACCTACTCCACAAACCACCATGACATAGTCATCCAGAGAAAGACTTTCGTAAGTGGTCCAGCTCAAATACAGCCGAAGCCAAGGAGAGATCCATGCTGGGACCTCTGCGACTAACAGAACATAGTGGTTAAACCGGTTGTCCTTGGGCTTGTCATCACACGCATTGGCATAGATCTTTCCGATTTCTAGAATATGTTAGCCCCCTCGCATGTATCTTCAAAAGTGAATGATCGTACCAAATCTTTCAAAATCGCGACACTGGTGTGCGAAGCATTTATCCAGTTCCTGCTTGAGATTTCTATCGCTACATATATCAACATCTTCGAATCCCGCGTTACGATACGGGTCGAGACATGTGAACTACAAGTAGTCAGTGGAAGTGTAAGGCCGGGGCTAGCCAAGAACTTACAGTACAGCTCGGCAAGCTCTTGAAGAGTTCGGGTCTGTCAGCGCCAAACACTCCAGCAACGAGTGCCGACGACCAGATCGCCCAAAAAGTGAGCTTCATACCCGTTCAGTGGCATTAGGGCTGTTGAGGTTGAAAGAGTGAACGCGAACGGGGGAATAATGGGTGCTTAAAATATTGTAAACATGGTTTTTTAATTTATCATATATGTAAACCGCCAGATCTACGTAGACAAGGGGCTTCTTCCCAAGTTGGGTAGGCATGAAGACCACATCCAACTGTAACGAGACTAGTTCTAGCCCCCGGACGTTATTACATCCCGGTTTGATATGAAGCCCCTGTGCATATAACATGGATAAGGTGCATCTAGCATTGAGGATCATCTCAAAATAGCGGAAGCGATCTTACACGGACCGCTAGATATATTAGCTGCAATGCTATTTGCATCGGTTCCTTGATCTCCGGCTTTTATAGGGGATTTTAATTCGGATATTCCGGTCTGAATGTTGAGCTCACCTCCTTGTTAGTCGATCAACTCCGAAAGTGAAACCCGTGGTAGACGCATTGACACCTCTTTAGTCCGTCTCCTATCAGACTAATGCACGACATAGCAAACACGCGGCTTCAAAGTTCCAACCAAGTCTGACTATGGCTCTTGAATCAACCAACGGTTTAAAAGCCTCTTTCGAAATCGTGCAGCGCTGCTTGATAGGTTTTGGCCAACGAAGGGTACAAAAACTGGGGCAGCGTCGTACTGCAATTGCTGTGTGCTTCAGGTGAAACGACAGCTCCGGGACAGTGCAGTACAGAACCGTATGATCGTTTGTAGTTTTCTGACCAAAGATCCAATTCGTAAGTGTTTAGGAGGTTACCGTGTTGCAAATACGGTTTCTTCTCTGTAAAGCTTCGGTTTGGGTGTGACAACCATTGCCAATTGTTACGCCAAGAACATATCCTTCAATCCGTGACCTACCACGTTAGAAAACCGTCAAGTCGAAGGTGTTTCCAGAACAAATCTGACCTTCTGTTGACCGCCATGTGCGAGTCAGTACTCAGTTTCAGGTTGAGAAAGCCCTTTCACCCCACGTTAGCTTCCGCCTTGTCGTAGCTAGGTCCCTGCAACGACACCCCCACTTATTAATGATTGATTGAGTCGTGCGTGAGTGCTCACGTGGACGTTTCAGTCATTTCTACAGACGTGTAAGTTACCCTGTATACCAGAATGCTATTCTGATTTAGTAGATACCCAATTGTTATGGAGCCGCTTCCTTGTAACCATAGCTATGTCGCTATGAATTGTCTGTTCGCTCCTTCGTCGATAAACTACCTTGCTTAATCTGGCAACAGGCCGAGAGATACACCATGTTGCATGTCTATCTGTGATTATTCTTTTTCACAGACTGTCTACTCGGTTGTTGGTAGTCTATAATGATAGAAAGGTAAACCTTCGGAGCTCCGAGGAGCTTGTATGGGCTAAGTGATAGCCATAAATTCAGTGAATTGGATATGTAAGCTTTATTGCATTGATTCACATGAGAATTACATCAGTTGGTAGTTCGACAAGTCTCTCAGTTTCCCAAATGGTCGTGGTAGCATTAGATAAACGGTCACCTGACCTTACAAACAACAGATGGAAGACCCCTGCTTTCGTATCTCCGCTCGGCACAAGCAAAAACTCTTCTGCCAATATTATCAGATTTGATTGATAAAGATATCTCTTTTCACTTGCTGGTGGAGCGATTCCTCCTCCTCCTCCTTCGTAACTCCGAACGGCACCCGCATTCGCATCGGGATTCGCACAACACTGGATAAGCTCCGGGCCTGTTGTCATCGACTATGGCTTCTTCAGACCGAAGTGAGACCCCGGACTCGGACGGTGACCGAAAGCCTGGGTCCCGAGATCACTCGGGCCAACCGCCCGCCCGCAAACGGCAGCGTGTCCGCCTAAGCTGCCTGGAGTGCCGACGCCGAAAGCTGTCGTGCGACCGAGGCTTTCCGTGCGAGCGTTGCATCAAGAGCGGCACTCCCGATCGTTGCAGCTATGAATCTCGTAATGGCGAGGTTGTGAACGCTTCGTCTGGCGTTCCGCCTCCTTTCGCCCAGCTCGACTCTCGCCGCTTCGTTGATCCTGCAACGGGGCTGTCTCCACGAGATCCTGAATTCGTACGCCAAGATCACGATCGAATCCGCCGATTGGAGCTCGAGCTAGCTCAGCTAAAGAGCCAAATCTCTCGGAATGGTGTATCTTTCGATGGGAGTACCCTTGCCGACACGACAACCTCCCCACAAACAAAAGATGATGCCAATGCGAATGCAAACGTTGAGGATCCTTCGGTCCGCGAGGTCCATGAGTCTATCGAGGCCACTAACATGTCGGGTGAGAAGGGAGAGCTTCGATTCTTCCGTGGCAGAGGCTTTCGCACTAGATACTTTGGCCCTCACAATGCCAGTATGGCCTTTGTCGAACTGACAGGACTATGTCCCTTCATGAAGGAGACAGCCGATGAATGGCTTCGCCCAGTTATTCTCCATGATCGTAAAGATCGAAAGAGACGGCGTGAGGATCGTGAAAAGATATTCGAGGACCCGGATCCAGAACTGGAGGCTTTGTTGCCAACTAAGGAGGAGTCTGATGCGCTCATCGATGTTTACCTCGATCAGTTCGAACAAGTTCACCGCATTGTTCACATTCCCACGTTCAAGAAGGAATACGCCGAGTATTGGGCACCCGGCTCTACCAAGCGGTATGCTGCTTTCACAGCTCTCATCCTCGCAATGATGGCTGTTGCAAGCTGCGTTCACACCCATGAGAGCCTAAAGTTCATCGGCATGATGTCGAATGCCCGTCACTGGGCAGAACGATGGATCAAAGCATGTGATGAATGGTCGTCGAAACAAAGCCAAAAGCACCGACGCTTGATACACTATCAGGTAGCGTGTCTTTTGTATCTTGGGAAGCGAGTCAATACTATCAAGAAGAAGCGTTTCTGGACAGGTTCCGGTGCACTCATCCAGGACGGAATTGCTGTCGGCTTGCACCGTGAGCCAAGCCACATGGCAGCAAAAATCACCGTCTTTCACCAGGAAATGCGCCGACGAATTTGGGCAACAGTTCAGGAATTCGATATGCAGGCCTCCTTTGACCACTGTTTGCCAACCCTAGTTAGCCAGCTTCACTACGACACCAACGCTCCACGCAATTTGGACGATGATGACTTTGATGAAAGCACCACTGTACTTCCGCCATCGAAGCCTGTTAAAGAGTACACGTTCTCTTCCTTCCAGCATCTGGCTCGTCAGAGCCTGCCTTTGCGTTTGGAACTCAGTCGTCTCCTCACTGGTCCATCCTCTGAAATAGACTATGACCAGGTCATTCGATACACCAACGATTTGACACAAGAAATCGATGCACTGCCGTCTTGGGACATGAACCTAGAAAACGTGAAAGGAAAGAAGAATCCTTTAATTGCATACACTTTACTGCATGTTCAGTTGCGGCAGTACATTATCCCCTTACATCAGCCTTATCTGAAACTCCGAAAGCAAAACTCGAAGTACCAGTATTCCGAAATCATCTACTATAATGCAGCACGAGATATTGTTTTATTACACGACAAACTGTACGAACAAGGCGTTCGGAGTCTGAACTTTCTCAGAGAAGATGCACTGACGACAGCCATCAACCTCTGCAGCGTTACAATGCTGCAGCCCAGAGGTTCCACCAACATGATCATGATAAACT
Organism: Fusarium burgessii; assembly: GCA_002980515.1. Classification (NCBI taxonomy): domain Eukaryota; kingdom Fungi; phylum Ascomycota; class Sordariomycetes; order Hypocreales; family Nectriaceae; genus Fusarium; species Fusarium burgessii. The sequence continues at coordinate 18,397 of PVQA01000464.1, read as the reverse complement.
CACACCATACACTCAAGTTGATCGAGAAGTGCATTGCGATGAAGGAGGACCGCCTTTTAAGATGTGGCAACAACGAGCCATGGGGATATTCTATCATGTGTGCGGCACTGGGATTGCTTGAGGCCCACCTGGGAACCAAGGAGCCCGAAGTTGCCAAATCGACATCGGCAGAACGCTTTGTCAATTTGCACTATCGTCTCCTTGCTAACCAGGAGCCTCCGGTGTCTGGGGAGCACCTCGCGGCTGCCATGAACGGCGTACCACCAGGCAATATGGGACCTGGGCCTACACCTAACATACCGCTGCATGACCGGCCAAAGGTAATGAAGCTTGACTTCCATGGCAGGGCGTTTCCTAATATTGGTATCCAGTCGGTGACTCCGTTCTCGTTTACGCCGACAATGCCTACCGCTCCGATCGACCCAAGTCAGGCCCCATGGATGATGGGAGGCGATCCCACTCAGCCCTTTAACCTGGATCCGAGTCTGGAGTTATTGGGTATAAATCTCAACGAGATCTGGGGCGAGTCCTGGGAATTGGGCTGAACAGAAAGTCCATGTTGGCTAATACGTAATAATAATAACTGGCGTGGATTCTTGTGCCTCAAAAGCGACGGAATGTGGGAGAAATACTGGGCTAGCACCTGTTTGCTTCTCAAACTGTCTCATCTTTAAGATACCAGGACTTCTACCATATCACGACAACACAGGCACTTATACAGGTCTTGGCGCCAAGTTGTCAACGACTTTGTTTGATGCCTTGAAGAAGCAAGCTCCCCTCTTATATCTATCTTGTGGGTTTGAATACTGAATTCCTCGACTGACGAAACTATCTTCGGAATAATGTGCTAATGAAATGAAATCACTATGACGGTCATGTTTAATTGATGTGCAAAAATTTAGGGAAGAGATACATGCTGAGCCCTCGCAGATTTCACGGGTTTCAACATTCAGTCTACTTCAGTCTTGACTTCAAATTACTCACGTTTGGAGTCCAAGAGATTCTTACAACCGATATTTTCACAGTATGAATGTTTGCCAAGTGATGATGGGCGTGTAAGGCCCTTGTTGTGGTGGTTGGGGGAAATCGTTCAAAGGCCAAGCCGATGAAAAGATATCTGATCAATATTAAGCAAACATTTTATAAATATGGTCTAAAACATACACATTAGACTGGGATCCTATTGATCCTTATGGGTCGGGCCATAGAATCACCTTTAACAAACATGAATGCTCAGAATATTGCTGACTGCTTCTAGGGTAAGCATCTTAAAGCCCGAACTTCGGTGTCGGGTGTAGCAAAAATTCGGTGCTATCAGATCCATCAAACTTAACCCTTTATCTTTTGCTCGGCTCTAAGAAATGTCGGGGATAGTGTTCGGCATTTCATACTCCTCACTTTATATACAAACCCATAACATACAAATCCCGTTATCACCATTACAGAGACCGGCATTGAATGGCAACCGCAATGCCGCCAAGAGATTCTTCGGATATATCTTCATCTGGAAGTCCTCCGGCTCCCAAACGCCGTCGAAGGCGGCCCGCTCGGTCTTGTGAGCAATGCCGGCGCCGCAAGATTCGGTGTAACTTGGGTCAACCTTGCAATGGCTGTGTCCGGGCTCGGACACCGATGCGCTGCTCTTATCGCGATGGAAGCCCTGTTGTAGCATCTCGGAGCTCTGAAGTTTGCACCTCGGTGCCGGCCGAGACGCGTACTGAGAGAGGGGGGGTTGTTGCAACACCACAGAGAAATATAGAAGCACTTCTTCGAAACCCAGTGAACCGACCACCGCAACTTGGAAACAGTGATAGTACTGTGTCGAATTCACATAATTGTCTTTCTAGAGGTATTGCAGCCCCTCAGACATCCACCTCAGCACAATCGTCAACCTCAATTCCTCCCTTTACATCTCGGTTGCGTCATGTACCAGAAAAGACTAAATTGTTTGGCCAAACTCATTGGCTTCACACTGCAGAGAAGGTATTTCTCAAATGTATCTCTGCTTTAATCCTCTTACTGACCTTTCGCCTCTGTAGTTCCCCGTTTCAGGTAATTTCCACCCCGTTGAGGTTGAACCATCCTGGGAGGACGCCAAATCCGATTTCTACGATGCTTTGAAAGAAGCCCGTATACTACGTTTTGGTCTTAAGAAGCAGAACTTCCCAACACTAGATCAACTTATTCATGATCTACGCGAGACTCTTCCTTCTAAGACGGTTTGTGATGAACTTATTGCTTGTTATCTCCGTACATTCGAGCCCTTGTACCGTGTCATCCATATTCCCTCTTTCCAAAGGGAATACGACCGAATATGGGCGCAAGAGCAAACACAATCTGTCCCGACCATATCTCTCGTCAGGCTAACCTTGATACTTGCCCTTGGGACTACCTTCGCCAAGTTTGAGACGGAAGAAGAGATAAACCAGTTGTGGCGACTTGCGCAGATATGGGTCCAGAATGCACAGTGGTGGCTCACAGGCCCAAATGAAAAGACCACCTACAATCTCGATGGTCTACAGATATTCTGCCTGCTGGTAATCGCTCGTCAATCAACTTTCAATTGTCGAGGAGCAACATCATGGCTGTCCTCAGGCTCACTATTGCGAGCCGCCATCACCATGGGCCTTCACCGCGACCCCAAGTTATTTGTTGGCTTATCACTCTTCCAAATGGAGTTCCGAGCTCGACTATGGGCTACTGTACTGGAATTAGCGGTGCAGTCATGTTTGGATCTCGGTTTACCACTGCAGCTTTCGGAGCAAGACTTTGATGCTTCCATCCCGTCCAACTATGATGACACTGATCTGGAGTCAAGTTCTCCAAGGGCGCCGAAACCAATGGATAAGTTTACAGATTCATACCTGCAAATAATGTTGGCTAAATCTCTACCCCTGAGAGTTGAAGTCATAGGCCTGCTAAACGACTTTCGACAAGAGAAAACATATGAAAAAGCATTGGCGTTAGGATCACAGCTGCGTACAGCCTGCCGAGACGTGGCAGCTTTCTTCCACTTAACCGAACAGGACCCAGCGCATCTAAGAAAGGGATCGAACATTGAAGCAAATGAGTTCCATCGCAAGCTTCTCGACATTCATCTACGTCGGTTCATTATGTTTCTTCACCGTGACTTCATGCTCCAAGCAAGGTCAGACCCCCGATTCTACCTTTCTCGTAAGGTGTGCGTTGAGTCTGCTCTGGTCATCGCTTCTGGGAGTAAAGGCGCCGACTTTGACTTGCCCATTCAAATATGGGATGATTTGTCTCGTTTGTCATTTGTTGGGCGTGGCATTTTCAAATGTGCATTGAGCTTTGATGCCATGCTCATCTTAGCTCTCGAAATCATTACTGAACTTCAAGACGAGTCGACACCAACTCACGAACCTGACATTCTCAGCGAAATGGCAAGGGCCACTCGCGCTCCTATGATTAAGACTCTCGAAGAAATATCCGTGCAGCTTCGCTGTATGATTGTACGAGGCAACCTCAGCCTCAAGAGACTTCTTTTCTCAAATGCCCACTTGGCACATATTCGAGCATTAGAAGCGGGTCGGCCTGTTAAACCAGTGGTGCATGAGGCTATAACAGCAACGCTTCGCGACTGTGTGGCAATGCTGCGCGACATCCAAGCAATTACAACACCAAAGGAATCAGCAGTAACATCGGACAGCTTGAATACCGACTTTCTTAGTTCGGATCTGTTCTCAAATGTGAGCAAACCTTCCTATGGAAAGTTGGATATTTTCTAACAATATGAACTAGAACAACCTCATGGAATGGGACATATCTGACCTTCTCGGTTTCCCAACCGTTGAAAAAGATGGCAAATCTCAATGGCCAGTCATGGACTAATATGAATTACACCAGTTGTAAAGAATAGAACTTATAGGATGTCATTTTCCTCACTCGTTATAATACACATCATAAGTGCCCTGCATTGCCTGCGTGCTCACCCACTCTTCACTCGCCAAGCCCTTCATAAACCTCATCTCAAGTTCTTCAGGATCTTTATGCCAGTCACAAGCAAAGTCGCAGTCCGGTGTACTCGATTCTCCGAAGTATTTGCATATAGCAGCGTGTCGACACTTATCGGTGTCTTCGCAGTATTGAGCCAACGCTTGCAGACTCTTAAGTCGGGCGATTTGATTCGTCTCGTCTTTAGAATCAGATCTGATCAATCTCGTGACACGCTCAAGGTCTTCTCGGCTGTAATAAAGAAAGCAATAGCTTGCATTGCCATCTCGGCCTGCACGGCCAGCTTCTTGATAGTAACCTTCGAAAGACTTGGGGATGCGCCAGTGGACAACGAAGCGCACGTTATTCTTATCGATACCCATTCCAAAAGCGGTCGTGGCAACAATAATATCGTACCCAGACTCATTGTTTATCCATCGGGTGAGTGTTTCCTCTTTGACCTCCTTGGGGAGTCTGGCATGAAAAGGCATGGCCCCAATGCCCTCTGCACGAAGGGCGGCTGCAAGAGATTCGCATTCATCCCTGGATATAGTATATATGATTCCTGGAACACCCTCGACTCTTTCGTTCACTTGTTCGAGTTCTGCCTTTCTTTCGCCGTGTTTACGACGGTCATAAACAGCGTTAATCCACCGCAAAAAATCCTGTAGACGGTTATCCTCTTCGTCTTTTGTATACCGAATTTCAAGATGCAGATTTTGGCGTTGAGGGTTCATCAAAAACTCTTTTGTTCTCTCCGGAGTTTGATCGAGTTTCAGAATAGACAATACGTCTTGGCGAACCTGTGGATTTGCTGTAGCAGTCAGACACATTATTGGCACATCCGGGAAATTGGCTCGAAACCACGATAGACGTTTAAAGTCTTTTCGAAAGTCGTGGCCCCATTCCGATACACAATGAGCTTCGTCGATGGCGATACGTGCAAGCTCCTTTTGCTTGTGAACTAGCTGTAAGCGTTCACGGAACCGTGAGCCAGAACATAACTCGGGCGTCACGTAGAGCAGCCTGGTTCTTGGGTGCCCACTCTCGAGATCACGCTCAATGCGACGCCGGTCATCATAAGGGGTGATGCTGCTGTAAGAGTTGGCTTCAATACCAGAGGCTTTCAGAGCTTCAACTTGATTGATCTTACTACGTTAGATTTCCGCAACAATAAAGGGTCTGAGTTTCTTGCCATTAAACTTAACAGAGGGGAAACAACGATGGTAACTAAACCCATGGTTAGATGATGTGAAAATATTTGCTGATTGAAGACTTACTGCCTTGATCGACGACTGCTGGTAGTTGAAAGCAAAGGCTTTTACCAAAGGACGTGGCTGCTTGGACGTAAACATCATAACCATCAAGAGTAGCTTCGATAATTTCACGCTGGTAAGGCCTGGTAGATGTCAACTCAGGAACTGGTGAGAGAAGGGAAACCGCGAATAATCAGCATACCTAAAATCTTCCTTGTGAAACTGGCGCCGAAGAGTGAAGCCAATGTCTGTGCATGAGTTTGTTCTTTTTAAAGGTGGCATGGCGCCGGTCATTCACGATCCTCAAACGTAAGGAGAAAGTGGTTGTTATTCTGTGTAACTCAATGTGTCTCGAGCGAATCAACTCATGGTGGATAAACCAAGGGTGAACCGCTTTCCCGGCGCTGGTTGATAATGATTGGCCCTATTTTTGCTGTTAAGGTTTTAGTCCATCTCGATGCAAGCTCTCTAACTTACAGAGTTGCAACCTGCTGGAGCTTGTTTGGTGAGGATCCGTTTCTGCTTTTGGCCAGTCGAATCGGCTACGATCCACCGGATCAGCACTGTCAACCCTAGCAGCCTTGCTACGATATTGCTTTTGTGAGCGAAGGAAGTGATAGGTGGGGAGGGGTCTTGAGCATCTCCAAACAGCACGTGTACTACCGTACTGCACTGTTGGTCAGTGTAAATGTCATTGATATCTCAGTCTCTCGCTGTAGTGAGTCTGTACCTAGAGGAATAGGTGAGGGTCACGTGGCGTGTTTTACAGAATGGCTGGGTGTAACTCTAGCCTCATAACGGGCATTGGACAAGGGCAGTGGATCACAATACGCAGCGGGCAGCTGTTAAGACAAGAGCAGAGCATCAGACAAAGCCAATTGCTATAGCTTCCCTATAGGCTATAGCACGCACGAACACTCAGCACGGGGCGAGGTACCTTTCCATGTGACGTGGAAAGAAAAGCTTATACTTTTCACTGGCTCCCCTCAGTCTTGGACACATTTATCGACCATGTAGGTTCTCTGTACCTTGCATTACTCGCTGTTGGCTCGGGCAGGGGTTCATCCTCCGAGACACCACAGCCAGACATCTTCAAAGCCCACCCTCCTGCGGAATCCACCCCTGCCAGATGCCCACCGACGATGCTGTTGGCTTTACCGTTTCATAGGTTATCATTAACTGCCTTTTGTAGCCATTCTGACAGCTACCGCCTTCGCCTCGCCTTGTGTCATTTCGAGTAAGTTTAGTTACATCGTACTGAAAACTGCCGGTTGGCTTGGTAGGGAGAGATGCAACTTAATGCGTCTCTCTTTTGCAACAATTCTGATGTTCTAACAAACAATATCCCTACCACTATTTATTTGGAAACATGGATTATTTATCTCCAGGGATCCAATCTGAAGTTCTCACACCGAGGTTGGACTCGCTTATTCAAGACTCATACTGTGCGTCGGTGGCTGACTCACCAGCCACTCGGAGCTTGAAGAGACATGCAGAAACGTGCCTGGCTGCCAGCGGAGTAGGAAGTTTCTACAGTAGGAGAAATTCATAAAAAGGAAAGAAAAAGAGCCAATTCACTCTCATTTAGACAATGATAACCATACCAGTACTGAGAGTATTAGGAAGTATTACACAACGGACAAAACTGATTCAACAATTTCCCTGGGCTTATCAGAGTTTGAAGTCTTTGAGATAAAACTTAATCATTTACGATTGATTCCTATGATGTCTACGCCATTTGCTCTACCTGACTTTTTCTTCCTCTCCTCCTAGCTAGCGGAGGCTATAACTTCAGCCTCGAGACCAGTCGCCCCGCACTGTGTTTCACTTTACGATGGATCCAGCTGTCCGTTGGCGCTGAGGCCCCACGATTGAAGCGCGAGGTGCTGACCAAAACACTTCCATGGGTTATTACCCCTATCTGATGCGCTATCCCCTATCCAAGCGCGAGACAAGGGACTGCCAGGGGAAGTTGGTGGGTTGGTAGAGAAAATAGAGAAGGATAACTAATAAATGCAACTTCACCTGATGTAAATATCCTAACCAGACAAACTAGAGAACTGTCTTTGTTCTGTATCTTTTCTTTTTTACCAAGACATACTTACTAGTACCTAACGGAGTGATGTGCTAAAAGAAGGGACAGCCAGTACTGTAGGCATCAAAGTTACAGCGGAACCTTGACCCAATTCATCGGCTGTAACATGTGCCTGAGCATCCTCAATTGATCGAGCTCTCTTTCACTTTTGATTTTCGGTTGACTCTGTTTTGAGTTTTTGATATCCATCCAGAACCAGTCCACATTCAAACTGCCAAGGTCTAGGGGAGATCTAACGGGGGTATCCCAGTTACTAGGTATTTTCACCACCCTTACCTTACATCCTGCCATAGTGTTGCTAAACTTACTTACCAAAGGCGGAATCTCAGTCCGACCTCATCGCCTCCCGAGTCTGCATCAGCTCATCACGGCCCTTCCCGCAGCATTCCTCTCCTTCAATTCCTCTCTTCAATTCCTGCCTTTGGATCATATCCATCCAACAGGTTCTCATCGATCGCCGCCATCGGATAGTCCCATTTAAATATTGACGACGCAATACGCTCGATTTCAATTCCAACGCTCTCGATACGAACAGGCCGAACCCTGCACAACGCGCTGCCTTTTGGCTTCAACCACATATATAAACATGACCTTATCGATCTCATCGTCGATATAGCCTTGATTGGCCTAAACGCTAGAGACACCGATTGTAGGCTTGGTTCTTACTGAGACAGACGGGCTCGGTTTGCGCCTGCGCTTTGATCAAAAGACAAACGCAGATACGGCAGCAGAGGGGCTTCTGAAACCTTCAAGCATCGACATATCGTCATAAAAAATTCCAACAGCTTCCCCCCTCGATCGACTTCTCCACCGGCGCGCCCTCCCCACGTCTCTTACTTGAGCCGCGCATTCCTCATACTTGACCCTCCGCCATGGAACGGCCAGACCGACTCGCCGGCTCGTCCGTCGGTTCTGCATCGCAAGCTTCAGTTCCAAGAAGCTTGCCCGAAAACCATATATCTGGACGACGTCCAGTCCCAAACTCAGCGGCCACGTCTAACGGCCCGCCACCACCTCCTCCTATCCCTAACTTGCGAAGCGTACCCTCAAGTTCCTCTCTTTCTGCCGGCGGCATGTCGGCAGCTCAGGTCATAAGTCTCGCGCGCGAGGCAATGCAAAATGCTATTGAAAGCGAGAGTCAAGCCGCCGAAGCTGGCGCCGTCAGCACAGGACTCAGAACTGGAGTCACCATTGACCTCAGTCGCAAAGGGATCCAAAAATTACCAGATGAAGTCGTCGATATTGTCAAGGGTGATCTGGAACGGTCCGTTTCCACAGGATCATCTTCAGCGACGCGGCCAGACGCTGATACCTATACGGTCTCCAGACTAGCATTATCTCATAATCAACTGACAACCTTACCCGCTCGCTTTTCCGAATGTACATCATTGCGATATCTCAACATCCGAGGCAATCAGATCAAGGAGTTTCCCATGCCTGTATGTCTCCCCCTCTTGGCATTGAAGCATTCCCTAACAGTTTGGCTAGTTGTGCGATTTGAAATCGTTGGAGATCCTTGACCTTGGCCGCAATCAGCTTCGAACTCTTCCTTCAGATATTGTGAGACTCTCGTCATTGAAAGTTCTGTCTATTCCAAAGAACCAAATACGGGAATTGCCTCTTTGTATTGCCGATATGGGATCCTTGCAAGTGATCAAGTTTGAAGGCAACCCCATTAACTTCCCGCCGCGAGATGCGATACAAGTGCAAGCTGCGAGCCCCCCACATGAGGGTATTCAGAAAGATAACGAAGTGACGGAGGTGGCGGTGACACTACAGATCAAACGGTTTCTTAAGCAGCATGCTGTCAATGGCCGATCAGAATCTGACAATACAGGTGACGAATCGAGCGAGGGTGCAGAAACCCCGCGTTTCCCCTTGAAAAGAGTTGCAAGTGGGAGATTTCCTGTCAAAGTAAGTGGTGCCGATTTGCCAGATATTCGTTCTCCCAACCTTGGATCACGAGCCCCTCCGATACCGTCGAGATCACACTATCGTGGCCTTTCCCAGCAAAATAGCGCTTTTCGACGACCCGGTGTCATGCCGTTGACGATTGGCAATGTCAACGAGCGTGTTCGTAGCAACTCCGAAAGCCTTTTGAGGGCGGAGCGATCAGAGAGCCGCAACAGACGCATGGGAATTGTCTCTAGGAAACCTTCCGACCTCGGGACACTTGACGAGATGCAAGTGAACAATCGTTTCAGTCATTATCGTGGTTTGAGTCATGGATCTGCCATGCAAGGCAATCAGGCGACGACGAAGAGCCCAGCAACACCAACGGAACCATACCTGGCACGTCCGATCTACGTGAGACGTCTTTCGGTTCTTCCTGAACGAAGGCGAGAATCGAAAGTTTATGATCCAGTTATTGAAGCTGCTAAGGGCATCCTCTACTCGGTTTTCCAGATTCATCCCATGATCCAGATGCTGATGAGCTTGACGAGTGATGGATCTGCTAAGCGATCCAGCCTTGAAATCGTGTTCTACAATACCAACTCTCACGTTGAGGAATTGGAACAGGAAATACAGAAACACGAGAACGCCCTAGTCGACCTCGACGACCGTTCTCAAAGAGAGAATGAAAACGTACATCGAGCCTGCCAGACTCTGGTTAGCGCCTATGGCCACGTCTGTACACTTCTGGCAGATAACATCGATACTTTCGTGAACAACGGAGATGCTCGATATATTCGAACGCTTCTGATGTTGCTCTACAATAGTATAATGGAGCTACGTGTGACTCTATCGTCTGTCAGTGCAGAGGATGGGCGTCGGCAAGCAGCATCCAAGGGTGACCAGACAGGCGAGCGTACCCTTAGAGCGCATGTGCGCGAACCTTCCATTACTCCCACTGTTGGTCGGCCAGTAGGAGCTCGCAATCGCAACGGCACCTTGGTGCATCCCCCGATCAATCTGCGTGTTGCTACAGATGTGCCCGTGCCTACACCCCTTTCTGCGACATACCTTAATGGCAACGGCCGAACCGCCACTATTGCGTCGGCCACTCCTCGATCAGGAGAATCTTTCTCTTCGATAGGTAGCCGCGGGATCTCTTCCGAATTTACAGAAGAAGATCGGCAGTTTGAGAGGATCTTCCTATCCTTGCAAAGGTCGACCGATCTTGTCATGGGAACGCTTCCCAGCTTCCAGGCGCAACTCACCGGTGGTTTGAGGAACGCCATGTATCAGAGGACCCCAGAAAGTGTAGTCCAGCACTGGAAAGCGTTAATAACCATGTGTGGACATGTTATTCAACAGACGGAGATTCTCAAGAACAGGCTGTCGCTTATCAAGCTCAAGGAGCCTGGAGTTCGAACGCAAGCAAGCTTTTGGAGTCTCTGCAATAACTTTAGTCACTCTTGGGCAGATATGATCTATCAAATCAAGTATGGCCCCAATAGCGTGCCACTTCCTCCCGATACCAGGGCACGCTTGCGACCGATTCAGCAGAGTATTAAGGAAACAAGCAACATCATCTCCAAGTCCCCTTGGCACTACCTCTTCAATCATCCTTCAAACACGACCAATGGGCAGACACCATACCCCTCTCGCGGTATGTCACCAACACAAGTCCCAATCACACCACAGAGTGCTGCTTTGGGCCCCGCGATGCAAGCGACGGTTCCCACGACGCCGCAAAGTGGTTCATTCGCAGCGGCATTCCACGGGAATGTTTTTGACCGGGCTGATGCCCTCATGGCTAATCCTGGCATCTCGATGGGACGCAATGGGGGGTTTGGAAAGGGTCATATAGGATTCAGCTCACTGTCTTCGCTGTCTTCCATGTCCTCAGACGAGGGTATCCTCCCTTCTCATGGGCCACTTGGACCAGTACCCCTCCGTCTTAATGGAGGCAAAGTTGCCTTTTAGATGACAGAGCCGAGTCCTTTGTTGGATCTTGAGCTTGATACTTGTTGCCTAGTGCAGTTTGCTATTCTTTGCATAAGGCAAAGAGAGGGCATTTGGTTATCTTTTGAACTTATTGAGGCTTTCTTGAACCGGCGTATAGAGGGAAATGTCCGCCGGAAGCCATTCCTTTACTGCATAGCCTTGGCGTTGGGGTTGCGATTGTGTTTATATGCCTAAAAATCAGGTCGCCTAAAGTATACTTGCGTTTGATTTCTAAGTTGGGAGATCAGCTGCTGTATTGGTACGATGTGAAGCAATATACTGTTTTGGGAGGAGCAAAAGTTGGGAAAAGATGCCTGTGGTGATGACCAACAAAGGTCTTCACAAGTATAGATACGTGACATCGAGGTATTATTGTGGACTGAAAGTTATGGATCAAAGCAAAGAGATGTTTCGTTGTACACTAGCACATAATGAATCTTACGCTCCCTGGTATTCATTTGAAGATAACAAAGGTCTTGCGAGTAGGCCCAAAGCCATAGTTACTGGTTAGTTGGTTAGCACATGTGAGTCACTGTCCGATTTATACTGCTCTGTCCTAAGTAAGTATCATGGTGTCACACCACAAAGTTAGATCCCATGATCTTGGCCGTCAGCCGGATCATAGACCAAGTGTAACTCGACCCCACCAACATGCAGTGTAAGGTATGAACAACGTGAAACGGCGAAGCTACATCTCTTCTCTTCATCTATAAACTAATTGCGATAAATGATATCAATAGGCCGCTGACATCCAGCAAACCATGTCAGCAGCAGCGGCTTCTTCAGCTACTCATCAACAGCCCGGCAATTCAACCGCGGTCACAGGTTCTTCATCGTCATCTTCTTCTTCATTATCTCCTCACCCGCCGACATCTCCTCCCCCCACGGTTGCATCCCCCTCAGTCGCCCATGCCCATGCCCACGCACAAATCCCTTCAGCAGCGCAGCAGACCTCACCGCCTCCCCCGCAACTACAGCCTACGCTTCCGTCGGCCGAGACGCAGCGCCATGTCGCGGAAGCACGTCGCGCCGTCGTCGCAACGCTAGAGAACATGATGGACTCTGAGCTACAGTGGCGTGCATCAACGTTGCATTCCAACGCTGCGGCGTTGAGCAAGCAAGCGCAGGATGTGCAGCGTGCGACCGAAGGGCTGCGCCGTGAAAACGTTAAGCTTGCGCGGGAAGCAGACGTTGCGGCGCGGAGGCTAAAGGAGCTCGGTAACGTGCAAAACTGGGCTGAGGTGCTGGAGCGTGACTTTCTCGTCCTAGAAGAGACGGTCAGACTCGCGAATAGCGACAGGAGCTGTAGCTGCAGCGAGTGTGGAAGCTACACAGGTAGTGAAAGCGAGGACGGTGACGAGGGCGAAGGCCAGCGGGCCATGGAGCTTGACCGAGAAGAGAGGAACAAGGGGGTCGAAGGATGTAAGGCGCTCAATGACGAGATGGAGATTGATACGGAAAGTCATCCGCCAGGCACATTTTCCGATGCTAGTAGGAGCTTGACAGAAGCAGATTCAAGCGTAGGAAGGGGGGCCAAGGGATCAGATACAGCTTCTATGTCCACGATGTCAAGATGAGAAGAGACATCTCCTAGCAAGCGATGGATTATGATTATTCTGGGTACATTTTGAGAATCAAGAATTAGCATCCACGGGTATGGTGATGATATGATATGATAAAAGCATTCATTGTTGAACATTACTACAGCATGATAGTTTAATATAATGCACCGTATCTATCCCGATTTGTACCACCTTTTTTTACCTCTTGTCTCCGACACCTGATAGCCTTAAAGCCGATATTTCTCCTGTATCTATGCCTGTTGAGAAATTGCTGTTTGTTGATGTATTCCTTTTCACAGAAGACCAGGAAAGATGGCATATCTCTTCTTCTTGTACCTGTCGCCGAACTCCTTGCGATAGGCGCGCTCCTTGCCCTTGGCCCAGCTAATCATCTGCGCAGCGCCAATGGAGATAAAGAGAGCGACGGTCCAGTCACGACTGACAAGAATAACTCCGATCCATGCAAGCACCTCGTACAAATAGTTTGGGCAAGTAACAATGCCAAAGCCATAACCAACGGGGATCTTACGCTCAGTACCACCAGTGGATCGCAGACTCGAAAGATATTGGTGAACGAGGGCGTTCATGAACTCGCCGAAACAATAGAGAGCAACGCCAACTGCATCGATGGCAGGAATATCGGCCTTGGCGGCGAGGGAGTCGGGATGGTAGATGGAGTAGGCACAGAGAGCACCAGAAAAGGCCCAGTAGAAGAAGCTGTTCTTGAAGATGTTCTTCCACGGCATTGTGTTGGCCGAGAACTTGTGGACAAAGAGCGTCTCATACTCGCGCTTAAAGAAATGTAGCATAATCATGGCAAAGGTGATCCATTGGGTTTGAGACATTTCACCGTCTCCATTACGGTAGATATAGGGGCGGGCAGCGACGGCGAGGGCGTGGAAGATGATGGGTCCGATGTACTCGACGACGAAGACGGTTCTCCAAGCGATCTGATAGCCTGTGACGAACGTTAGGGCGTGCTCATTTATAGTCTTTTACCAGTTCCGGCGTACCCATATCTTTGATGAGAACCTCGCCAGTGGAGACTACGGTAGGCTCATCGACAAGGCGAGCCTTGCGGTTCTTGAGAGTTTTCTTCGTGGTAGGGTCATAGATTCCAATGCGATTGAAGTCGCCGAGCTTAGTTTCCTTTGCAATCAGAACCTTGAGACCTTCAACAGTGGTGTCAGGGTCGACCTCAATCGACTGCGGGAGGTTCTTGATGGGTTGCTTCGGAGCTGGAGAATGTTAATTCAAAAACCAAACAAAATTGAGGGTAGAGATTAAGAGCATACAGCGATTCGTGAGTTTGATAGTCTTTAAGGAAGCCATCTTGTCTATATCGTTACTCAAAGTTGAGCAAATTGGCAAAAAAAGGAGGGGAACAAGATCCTATCACCACAACAAACAGAAATAATTATTGGGCGAGATTAGCTACCCAGGTACGTACTACCTCTGAATTAGGGACCTCGGTCGGTTTTTGGTGGGGTGTCACAGGCTCCTTCCCGTGTTATACCCCCTGGGACTAAGCTGGATCGAGGAACTTGCTACTTTAACTTTGTTGGGAAGAGTGCGATTGGCTGTATCAACTTAAAAAGAAGAGTTTAGGTGTGGTTGTCAGCTTGTGATAATTAATTTACTAGGCCAGCGAATTGAAAGAGACCCCTTTAACTCTAGACTCAAATTTCATCATGGCGTAGATATCTTAGTTGAGGGTTACTTGACATTTGCATTATGCTCGGATACCTCCTCATCAGGACCATCTTCTACTTGAGAGACACGAATAAACTGCAGTATCTATTTCGCGATCATGAGGGCATGTTCAATTTGATGATTAGGAAAATGGGTACCAGCTCGGCACTGTTCTATTGACTTGAAAAGCCAGCTGTGATTATATCCGTTGAGTTTTTCAGGTTCACAATATTATCGATATCTATCATAATATCATGATCCCCATAGGAAATTAGTTGGAACAATGAGCTGAGAAACTATCCCCAGCCCCTTTAGATAGAACTGCCAGTGAATCACTCACGGTACTTTAACATTAGCAGAGACAATTAGAATATCGAGTAAGAATATACTGTTTAAACATACCTCTTCTACCTTTCATAGACTTGACAATTGCCAGAACTGCCAGCAGGATCAGCCTCATCAACCTCAGCACCATCTCACTTATGATCTTCAACAAGTTGAAAAATTACTCACTCTTTGATTTTGTTTTCTCTCTGCCTTGAACCTCAAGCCAAACTATCCCGAATCAGGATCGCTCAGTCACAGCGGTTCAAGTTGTTTGCTAGTATTTGTCCGGCAGCTGATCGCCAGCTGCCGCGCATTCACGTCTTGAATTCCACACGAAGCCTCTTGACACCTGAACATTAATTTCCTTCGCACTTCACTTTGAGAATCCCTTATCCGCACTCTAGCGGAATTGCTTCCTTGAACTTTGAATTACTGTCATCTTGTTTTGTCAAACAAACAAAAGGCATCTTGTCCCCTCCATCAAGAGCTTCTGATCCGCCTAACTATTCTCTCAAAGCCTGAGAGCTAGATCATATTTCATAGGTAGGAATACTCAAAGGAAAATATTTGCATAACTTCAACTGACCTACGCCTTTCTAACAGATCCATTACTCACGATTCCCTGGAAACAAGCGAGTGGTTCGAAGCAACAGACGACCCTGCTTGTCACGCACCAACTTTTGACTCCGTTGTGAAGCTGAACTCCGACTTAAACTCATTTTATTTGTCTTCCCCTTCTTCTTCAATATCATTCTTCGAAGATCAACACATATGCACCACCACGTATTATGAATCCTTGTGCACCCACGTTCATCCCGGTTGAGCCTTCGGAAGATGAATGTTCTTCTGATGAAGATGAGTCTACGCCTTCTTCCCTGGAAGCACGGCATCCGGATCAAGATGTACGCTCACCACGAGCACGGCCCCGAGGTAGAACAATCCCTACCATTGCCATCGACCCCGACGCATACGAATCCATGTTCCCTGCTCTTCGGACTGTGGGCCAGGTTGATCCTCTCAAAATTCGGGGCCCGAAGATGACAAGCAAACATCGAATACCTATGAGCCAAGAGGGCCAGGTTCGGCCTTCCAGCCCGGCCAACGATGCGCGGTTGGGCGAAGGGCACCAGTGCTCACAGTCCTCCGATGATGAGCAAGAAGAGGATAGCGATGAGCCTCCCTTGGAATACTTGAAACCAACAGTTTATACCCCGAGGAAGTCACTTGAACTCCTTAAGCCCGACGTTTATACCCCTCCGGCTTCATCTCGCAACTCTATCAAGCGCCCTGGAACGAGGGGCAGTGTGCGATCAATTGACGCCAGAGCAAGGACCAGGTCTCCTAGGCGGACGTGGAGGCCCCCTACTCCCTACCCAGACGGTAAACCTCGAGGATCTAGATCACGATGTGCTCCTCCTCCTCCCGGCCCTAGAGTCATGAGTCCAGTTGGGTATCCTGTTCCTCTAGTTTATCCTCCTCCTTATGACCATTATGCATCAGTACCTTCCCATCCAATGATGCATCATCCGATCAACTATGCGTCACGTATGGGACCGTATCTAGCGCCGCCTATGATGCCATATTCGCCTCTACCATGGTCTATTGCCCCTGCTCCGTGGATTATCCCCTTGACTCAACCAGAGATGATGATGGATTGTCCATCTGACCGTGATAGCAGTCATGAGCACATGGATTGGCCTTCGTTTGAGGGAGAAAGTGGGATGTATTATGCACCGCTGCCACCACCACCTCCTCTACCGCCACAGCCTTACATTTATCCTCAGCCAGAACCACAGATTCGACCACAAATGCAACCTCATAGACAACTCCAAACGCATTTGCAGCCTCCGCTTGGGCCTGAATCATATCCACCTGCCCATGATAGTGATTCCCAATGTGTCTCGCGAAGTCAGTCTACTGAAAGCCGCCATGAGAAAAAGGCCAGTACCTCCAGCTCCAGCAAGGGAAGCAACTCTAGCTCCACCGCAGCTACAAATGGCTCTGCTACTGGAACTCCATTGAGAATTCAAGAGAACATGATCAAGGATCAAAGCGGAGGGGCACAATTGGGGTCAAGACGCAACAAGTATCCTGATATTTAGATGACTTCGGTGCCTGTTGGTCAAGACCGTCAACTTCTCAGTGCAGTTTGCAGTGACGACTCGACGCAAGAAGAAGTAAAGAAAGAGCTTCGAAAAGCGGCTGAATACAGTAAGACCACTGGTTTCATCCCAACTCGACAGGCACAAAGTTCACAGGATTGTCCTAGCGTCGTGAATGGTGCGAAGATCAGTGTCAAGCGAGAGACTACGCCTCCAGAGCAAAAGACTCAAGAAAGGAGTCAGAAGACAGTTGATCCACTCCAAAATGCGCCCAAAGGTCCATCTTCCGCGCGTCAGCTTTCTCAGACGTTCAGCGCTACTCTGAAACAGAGTCTGAACCTGATTGGGTCTGAGTCGGGTTCATGGTCTCAATCCAAGAGATGGACAAGCTTTGCTACAAAGGAACGTCAAGCGTTCCAAAAGATGATGGCCAACCTACGTTACATGAGCGCTGACCAGTCTCCTTTTGTCCCTCAAAGCCCAGTAGAGCTTACGGCTTTCAAAGCAAATCTCGCGGAATCAAAGACGAGGAAGCTCGATCAAGAGGTTAAGCAACGTCTTGCAAAAACGAATACAACCATTGACGAAGGCGTGGAAAACAAAGTCAAACCCATGGTGAAGCTCCTACGCGGGAAAAAGTTCGAAGATCGTCTTTCTCCTGTTTTTGCAGCAAGCAACTGTTTCAACAGATCACGGATTAAGCCGTCATATGCCGCTGAGTGGCCGACCCTTGCTGAACTCAAGGAAGAGGGAGACAAACGCTCTAGTCGACAGGGCCGGTGTCTGCCTCTCCCACGACTGGATATTATTGCGTTCAGATTCTCCTCGGGAATATCTGAAGCTCGCAACTCCGATGGGGCAATCCGTAACGACAAGAAAGTCGTTCAAGTTGGGTCTCGTTATCTTTGTCCTGTAACACCAGAAGAGCCTTCTACTACTCCACCGATCGAGCTGGATTCAGACGAGGCTCCGCTTAATCTCGCTGCACTTCTTCAGTATATAGACGCAGCTGACAACGAGGCGAACACCACAGCAGAGGACACCGAGAATACGGATGGTCATGAGGAGCAGGCTGAAAAGAGGGAAGATTCAAGATAGGATCCGGGGAGGAAGGGTATAAATGCTACCTGTGCTTAATATCATTTTTATCCGTAGATGATTGGATGTGCCAGCGCCAACGGTACGCTTGGAGGCACTTTGGACAGACTTAAGATTTCGATGACAACAAGGCAGGTTCCAGGAAGATATTCATCATCCTTGCTATTACATTTGAGGGGCTGCGAAGGTTGGAGCTGCATACAGATAGATAATGCTTTTCTTGTGAGCGCGAAACAAGCAATCCCTCATACTGCATTTGCATGGGATGCGCAGTGAACACTTTTCCACCTCTTGTATTCAACACTCCAAACATACTAAGGTAAGAGGTGCACTCACTCGAAAGTGGGTCCACACCTGCCTTAGGGCTTGCAACACGCCGGAGTGGAACATCTGTTTTCCGGAACCGAGCTGCACATTCAC
>PVQA01000462.1:0-10386 GCA_002980515.1 Fusarium burgessii | reverse complement strand
CAGCCGTTGAGCCAGTTCCCAAGCAGCGAAAGACTTCGGACAATCCGTTCCAGGAATACCTTAAACGAAACCGCTACACAGCGCCAGAAGCAGGTCACGATGGCCTCACGCCAGGCGAAGACGAATACCTGCATTGGATTACGCACTGCGAAAGTGGTGATGGCTCCATCGACGATCCTCTCGCTTACTGGCACGAGAAGCGATTCAAATATCCAAACTTATCGCGAATGGCGCTTGATTTTCTCACGATACAACCAATGTCTGCTGAGTGTGAGCGTCTTTTCTCAGCAGCAGGTCGGATGGTGAACCCTCTGCGCCACCAACTTGAAGCCCAGATTATCGGGATGTGCCAGGTATTGCGTTCATGGCTGAGGGCAGGTATTATTCATGAATTAGGTCCCTTCTTTATCTCGGTAGACGAAGAAAAAGTCGACCTCGAATTGGCTCAGATGTCGCATCAACAGCTTGAAGGATGGGCAACAAAATGGCTCACTCAGGCGGTGGGCGTTCAAGACGAGATGGGAGCCCGTTGGGGATAAGATCTCACTCGGAAGTTGGAATAAGGGACCTACATGGGCAAGGGCTTCGGGAATAGCGTCACCATCATGGTATCAAGAATAGAGGCACTTGCTAATCCACCCAATCCACCCGATCCACGATAGCTTACAGTGGATCCACTATACTGAGATATTCAGTGGATTATGATCTACCCACTCCACTCGAGCTGCCAGTGGATTGAGTGGAGTGGCTTTCAACCCTGAGTTCTCCAACCTTGGTCAGCAGCCCAATAGGAGGGTGTGAAGGTGTCGAACCTCCCAACTCCGTGAACGAGAAGACTATCACGATGGATCCCGCGACTGCATCTCTCCCAAGCAACCTTGCAGAGGGCACATATGTTATACGTACCACTATCTCCAAGACGGATGGCGACGACGGCAATGAAGTCCGCTTTCGCATCAAAACCGACGAGTCTTTCAGCACAACCGTAGGTTATAACTTCATCAATTCCGAAGCGTTTCTGGTCAGAAACTTGGATGGTTCTGCCGCTGATTCTCTCGCGGAGGGTCCTAAGAAGGTGTACGACGCTATACGAACGGCACCGAATCCTTCAGGAACGAATACGGTCAAACTGGTGATATATGTGGATTGGAACTCAGTGGAGATGTTGTGGATGGCGGTCTGGCCGTGTTATCGGGTCTAATCTACCCGAACGAAGCGGCGCACGGTATTCAAGTTGTCTCAGATAAGGGAAGTTTGACGTTGGTGTCGTTTAGTCAAGCTGCTTGTAACAAATAGTTCCGAGCTAATTGTATTACACCTGTCGACTATGGAGTGGAAGATAAGTTAGAGTAAAAATCGCAGTGTATAGGAAATGTGCCGTACTGAGCCTTCGCAAGGCCTCGTGTCGACAGGTAGGGTGTTGGTTGATCAGCTCTAGCTTGGCAAATGCTTGTTATCGAGTCAACGTATTATTGTATACCAGAGCTGCTCAAAACCATGCAGAAGTCCAGTCGCTTATTTTCACTACGACCGTGAAACTATCTCATGGTGAAGGCTCAGCCAAAGCGGAAGACAGGACAACTTGGCTCACTTTGAGTATCACTAGTTGACTTTGAACACGATCAATGAGGTCCTTGGAGACGAAGCTCACAGCTTTCTGGCTACATCCACGATTTGACACGAGTAATGGTTGGTACGATCTGGAGAGGCCATCAGAGAACGGATTTGTACACAAGATCCCTCGTATATTAACACGATTTATTGACATCAAATTACACTCTTTACGGTAGCTCCGATATCATGAACAGAAGTGTAGAACCTAGCCTAAACTAGATCTTCAGTACGTTCTGCCTAAAAGCCCCGTATCAGAAGTCCTTACTACCCGTTCTGGAGCACGAATCATGGGATTGTCAACGCTTTCCAAGTGCTCGACTGTCACGTTCAAGCTTTCATGCCGGCAGATATCATCGGAATTTACGACTCTTGGTGTCCGACTCTGTATCTGGCTGTTGGGTCGACTAAAAGGCAGCGGATAATTCTGATCCATCTTATATCGACTCAGCTTATCCAGTGCGGTTTTGAAGTCGTCTAGAACGATGGTGTCGGTGAAGCATTTGAAGATAAACGCAAACTTCCAGAAGGGATTAATATATCCGATCCGGAGAACCGGGGTGACGGAAAGAAGATCGACAGTGATGAAAATGATACTGAGGGACATGCTTAAGAGCAAAAGACCGAAACGGGGGGATATGCGGATAATTTCTAGAGGCTTGAACTCATAACGGTATTTGATATTCCAAAAGAGGTTAATAGCTGTAAAGATCCACCAAGGATCGCTATTATTCATCAGTCAGATTGCCAAGTGTCTCTTAGTATTTTAGTGTTGCATACCGACAGACAGCCTCAAGCGGTCGGGTTGAGACGAAGAGGTGATTATCAGGAGTATTAAAGTAGGCAAAATTGGCATATATCTCGAGGACCCAGTAGGGTTGAGCCAGTATAATAGTGCCGATATATATGGCGCTGTTTCGCTTTGACAGGAAAGGCTTGTTCTTCATCCAAGCGACGACGTTATGCAGATTCCACGAGATGATGAGAAGAATGGCAGTGGAGGAGAGATACCATCCCCAGATAGGAGGGTTGAAAAAGGTGAAGAAACCATTTGGCATGGCCAGAAGGAGCTTGTAAGATTTGTGAGATGGTCTTGTATCAATCAACTCGACGTCGACAGAAACACTCACCTCAGCCAAGATAAGTTTATGTAGCAGCACTCCATGCCGCATATTTGCCAAGGTGATACCAATCATAATGATCAAAGCGCCAATCATGCAACCTTGCGACCAAGCTTCCAGAGTGAGTTTCGCTGGGCTCGAGGGCCATGCCCCAGGGACTGACATTGCGTCACAATAGCTTTAAGCTATGTATGACATAAGGAAGAGAGTGGTTCCATGGGGTAACCGAATGATGAGAAGGAGAGAATGGCTAGGGGTGGAGACAGGATTAATATAGGGATCAGCGGGCGCAAGCCGTTCTTTTACCCCGCCTCTGCTGAAGTGCTCGTCCCTAGGTGCAGGCCTAGTAGAGACTAATCTGCATTTCCCCATGGGGCTAAGGTGAGCTAGACACTCAAGGGTACAGGCTAGGCAGGGTACGTAAACTTAATTTGCGCCATCTGAGGAGAACACATCCAGTGGACATGATTTGTCAAGAAAATGATGAGCATTCGTCACATGTTATCAAATTGCATCATAAATTGAAACAAAGTAGCGTCGCTCATCTCATATGCTCAGCAATGTTACTTGAATAAGAAGGAGCTCACTCAAAGCTGCATTGTCTCCGGTCTAGGCAGGCACAGTAGTCTGTATAATACAAGTGTGACAAAAATCGCGCCACCCTTATCGACAGCCTATCTATTTATCTACCCATGGACCTTCAGGAAGATCTTTAGGTCCTGGTTTTGACTAACACCAGCTGGAGCCCAATGGAGTAAGTGCAATTGACTCCACAGCCAACGTACCACCGCTCGCGACTATGTTGATGTCCTGCGACTCCTGATACCTTGGAAAGACAGCAGCCGAAAACACAGTTCCATCGCCAGCAAAAATCTCAAGGACAGACTTGTCAAGGAAGATATCCAGACTGAACTTTCTATCATCAGTAGTATCAACAGAAGCCTTCCACTTGCCCGGCTGCCCATAACCAGCATTGGTAGTGTCTAGGGTGAGACTTTGATCCGCTTTGTCGAATGTCAAGACGACAGACTCAGCAGCGGACTCGAAGAGTGAGAGGGCGAACGACGCAGCATCCGAAGAAGCGAGATCGACGACAATGCTAAGTCTAGCGCTGTTGGAACTACCAACATGGAGACCCTTGCCAGTAACCTCTGTAGCTCCAATTTTCTTGGTACGGCCAGAAGCAAGGGTCTTCAGCTCCGGAATCGGACGATGACCCAAACCACCATCCTTGCGGATGAACAGCTCGCGAGTGATTGACTGCTGTCCTGCCCATCCGTTAGCGCGGCTTGGCCACTTGGGACTTGGCCAGTTCGCCATCCAAGTAATCGCTAGATCACGACCCGCCTCATCCTGGTACCACTGCATAGCATAACTAGAAGGGCCCGCATCAAGGAGACCGCGCTTCTCGCTCGTGAAAGTTGTGCCATTATACGTGCCAGTCTCGTACCAACCAAGTGAATTGCCCCCATAAAAGAGCACCCATTTGTCTCCCAAGGGGAAGAAATTGGGACACTCCCATAGCTTTCCAGTGCTGCCATCGCCGGTATACAGAACACCGACATGAGACCAGGAATCGAGGTTGTCAGATTCGTACAGCTGGACTTGGCCACTGTCGCCGTTAGTGGCGCCAACGACCATTTTCCACTTGTTGTCGGTTGGATCATGGAAGACCTTAGGATCTCGGAAGAATGCATCTTCTCCTTTGGGAGGCCCAGAGATGACGGGTTTCTTGGCAAGATCAAACTTGACTCCATGTTTGCTTGATGCTGTAATTACACTCTCCTGGACTGCATCAGGATGATAAGCGAGATTGATGTAGTCAGTTAAGAAAAGGCGCAGTTCATTCTTTTTCTTGTCGACAACTCCGCTCCCAGTAAAACGGCCAGAATCATCACTCGAGTTGCTCGCTTTGGCAGGATACAAAGCAACCGGCTGTTCGCGCCAATGAACCGCATCATTGCTCTTTGCATGTGCCCAATGCATGGAACCCCATAGCGGAGCGTCTGGGTAATATTGACTGAAGAGGTGGTGAACCCCATGGAACTCAGCCAGACCCGCGGGATCGTTGATCCACCCCTGATAAGGTGTGTAGTGGTACTGGGGTCTGATGGGATCTGCAGTGTAGGAGGAGCAAGCGGAGTAGCTCTGAGGAACTTGATTTGCCTGACCGAGGATGTTGAACGAGAGGTCTTTGCCATCTCCAAGAGCATGGCAACCAACACGGACATCATCCACGTTGATGTGGCCCCAGGAATTAGAAGTGCTACTGTCGTGCACAAGGATGTGCACCTTTTGACCCTGCCACTTGCTTGTGTCCCAGGTAATACGAATCAGAGCCTCATCATTTGTGGCTGTCTGTTTCAGAAGCATCTTTCCATCCGATTCTCGCACAAGACCAATGTAGAGGTGATCAGGGTCGTAGCCTCCCCCGATCAGAAAACTCAGGACAGAACTGGCTCTGAAGGTGCTTGACCTGAGCTCACCAACGGCTTCTTCACCGGCCTGCTTGGTGCCAAGCAGGAAGTTTTTGCCATCTTGATGAAAAGCTCCGTCCCAGTAGGATCCATCGCTGGAGATGGAGTCCTGGCCGAACGCAGTGCCACTGACGACCTTCCAGCCTTTCAGATCACCAGTTTCGAAACTTGGGTTTTCTGGGCCTGGATGGCTTTTGAAATGGCAATCTTTAAAGTGAGGGAGCGAAGCTCCAGTGACCAAGGTGGCAGCAAGCGGGAGAACAGCCGAATAGATCATGATGACTTGATGGGCAATTGAGTGATAAGGATAGAGAAATTCAGAGCTGGGCAATAGGTTGATTTGTCCTGATCATTCCTCCATCAAGTGCAGTTCTACGGAAGCTTTTATATTGCTGAGTGCAAAACTCATAAGTTACAATCTTGATGTACTATCACTACGGAGTCATGGCCTAAACTGAATGTGAATAATACGTATGAGTCCGGAGTGCCTAACCAACACAAGCCTTTCCTGGAGTTGCGGAGAAGGCGTGTGGGGAACCGCGACTAGGGCTCTGAACTAGAAGTGCAGCTCGAGATGTTCCACGCATGCACTCTAGCGGATATGGCGGCCGCTACGTATGAGATGGAGGACCAACAAGGCTCTCCATGCATTAATATTATTGGACGACTCGAAGTGGGTGTGATGCACGGAAGATATTCCCTGGTGGAGCGGAATTCTTATACAGGATGGTTGGCTTTCACATGCCATAATTCTGATAGAGCTTTGACAATTCTAGCAAACGAGAGGAAGCACAGATCAAATGCTTGCTCAAGCTTAGAGACACGTCATCTGGAGCCGCCCGTTGATTATGTGAGTAGTGCATTCACCGTGTCTTGATGAACCCAGACATGGAACTCTCGACATACCACATGCGGATTAGTCGACTTCGAAGCCGCTACGTTAGTGATTATATATCAATGCAACGTCTTAAATCGGGTAATGCAGACTCTAAGCGATGTGCCCGCTAGCCGCATTCTAGAACGCAAATGGAAGGCGGGTTGACAACTTAATCGCGCATCTAAGCGTCAGAGGCATCCAATCACATCAGAAGATGTGGCGTTAAACTTTTATGCTAGCCCGCTAATGTCATCCATGGGTGATAATTGGCAGGGACGAGGTGACATTGCCAATCAATCTTGTTTTTGAACCATCGCGTGTTGAATTGGTTGTGCGGGGGAGCTTATAAAGCTGCAAATCCACTTCTGTGATGGAACGCTACAGCTACTCCACTCCTACCAATCTTCTTTCATCTCTTCCTTCATAGGGAAGGTATAACGGTTCTTGTCTAAACCCAACATGGCCTAATGACTGTCGATCCCTGCCTGTTGGGATCGACAGCCAAACAAACAATCTGCACTGTACCTCAGCTCCAACAACCAACCCCTCTACCCCGAACCCCAACATGATGCTATCCCCAGTTCCAAGTCCGACCACTGCTGCATCATTGCAAGCAGAGATGCAGATGATAGGCACTCGTTTGTTCAATCAAGTTAGCTTCGGCCTCACCGAAGTATTCTAGAAGTGATCCGGGATCAAAATCGCCCGGCTTTGGTGCAGAAGCTGCTTATCCGTGTCCAAAGATCACGCAGGCCTAGCTTACCTGCAGAACCTTTTGAACCAACAGATGAACTACTTCGTGGTGTGAAAGATTATTGGTTCTTGTTTGGCGTTGTCTTGCTTCAATATGTCCGAAATCGGTGATAATCAGTTTCAAAACTTCACAACACCAGCTCCTAAGGGAAGACAATCACAGTGGGCCCCAATGAATAGCTTGGTAGCAATGTGTGAAGAATTAGTCCGACTCATGTCACTCTTTCCTAAAGCCACATGCGATCAGAGAGATTGGCCGAGTCGCCAATATTGGCTCCAGTTTCTCCTCAAGCGCATTCTTCAGAATACGGCCCAAGATATAATAAATCTCTAGACTTTAAAGAATCTATAAGAGGGTGACTATTCCCACAGCCAAGATCATCTTTTTACAACAGCAATCCCTCAACCAGCATCAGCCAAACGCCCTCTCCTGCCTATTTTATCTTTTATATCTTTTTATCTCAGCAATATCCAGCACCCTTCACAATCCTGAAGATGGGACTGACCAGCAAAATGTCTCTTGGGAGGCCTCGAGATGACGTTGGTAAAGCGTGGCCTGCCATAGCCGTCGGCTTCTTCGTGGCTTTTGGCGGTGTTCTCTTTGGGTTTGCCACCTCTTCCCTCTCTACATAGACGCAAGCTCACTGAACTGTTCTACAGCTATGATACTGGCACCATCGGCGGTATCTTGGCTATGCCTTACTGGCAGCGCGAATTCAGCACTGGTTATGTGGATGCTAAAGGAAACCCCAACATCACTTCGTCTCAAGAATCAGCTATCGTGTCTATTCTCTCTGCGGGTACTTTTTTCGGTGCCCTCGCTTCGCCTCTCTTGTCCGACTGGCTTGGCCGCCGCCCCGGTTTGATGATCTCGACTTGGGTCTTCAACCTTGGGGTTGTTCTACATACTGTCGCGACCGATATTCCGTTGTTTCTGGCAGGTCGCTTCTTTGCTGGCTTCGGTGTTGGTCTTATCTCTGCTACTAGTATGCATCTTGTCTGATTGTATGGTGCCGCGGCTAACTTTCTACAAGTTCCTCTGTATCAGTCCGAAACAGCACCCAAATGGATCCGTGGTGCGATCGTCGGATCTTACCAGTGGGCTATTACTATTGGCCTTCTTCTCGCCGCTGTTGTAAACAATGCAACTTCAAAGCGGGACGATTCAGGGTCCTATCGAATTCCCATTGCGTTGCAACTCGCTTGGTCTCTTATCCTCTTTAGTGGATTGTTATTTCTTCCAGAGACTCCTCGATTTCTTGTAAAGAAGAGTCAGATGGATAAGGCGGCAAAGGCTCTGGGACGCCTTCGAAGATTGCCTGATGATTCCCCAGAGATTGCAAATGAACTCAATGAGGTTGTAGCAAACCATGAGTTTGAGATGAGCCTCGGGCAGTCTTCATATCTCCAATGCTTCAAGCCTCCCATGCTTAAGAGGCAACTGACGGGTATGGGCGTTCAGGCGCTGCAGCAGCTTACAGGTAAGTCCACTGCGTGTCATTTCAACTCCTTCACAGCCTCGGGCAACTTCCGACGTTTCTTGAATAATTGCTAACTGTTTTTTAGGGATTAACTTTATCGTAAGTTCAATGAAGCCTGCCTCTTTCAAGCCCCAAGCCAGCTAACAATCTTCTAGTTTTATTATGGCACCAAATACTTCCAAAATTCGGGCGTGTCTAGCGGCTTTGTCATCTCGATGATTACTTCGGCTATCAACGTCGCTTCAACAGTGCCTGGAATGTATGCTATCGATAAATGGGGACGCCGGCCCATGTTGTTCTGGGGCGCCATTGGCATGTCCATCTCTCAACTAATTGTTGCTGTCTGTGGTACTCTATCTACCGGGCAGTATGATAATGGGGAGATTTTCATTAAGAATCTTGGCGGGCAGCGAGCAGCTGTAGCCTTTGTTTGCATTTATATCTCTATTTTTGCATCTACTTGGGGTCCCCTCGTTTGGGTAGTGACTGGGGAGATCTTCCCACTCAAGACGCGAGCCAAATCCCTCAGCATGACGACGGCTACAAACTGGCTACTTAATTGGGCTCTAGCTTATTCTACCCCTTACCTGGTCAACTATGGCAAAGGAAACGCAAACTTACAGTCTAAGATCTTCTTTGTCTGGTTTGGCTGCTGCTTCCTAGGCATTGCATTCGTTTGGTTCTTTGTATACGAAACGAAAGGGCTTAGTTTGGAGCAAGTTGATCAGCTTTACGAGGAAGTCAGCGTCGCTCACAAGTCGGTTCACTGGGTCCCATCTACCTCTTGGGAGAATCGACAGGACCACAGTATCAAGGGTGAGCATGACGTGGAGGTAGAGGAGGTTGGCAAGTGAGGGGGATTTGATACCACTAGTTTACAATAAGGTGAGCTGGAGCTCACTGTTTTTGGAGGCGGTGGTTGCATGTCAGATTTTACTCTGGTTGCGGTCGGAACATATGCGGAAGTGCAACAGCAGCCTAATCTTTTCTCATGCGATCTTTGTTGGAAATGATAGGCAGGCAAGATTTGATGATGGAGAGTTGGCGGGACCAGTGGTTGTTCGAATGTCTTGTTTTATCCCCGAGTCTCTTAAAGTCTAAGAATATTTGCAAAACAAAATTCCCTTCTATAGCTTATAAATTACTCATTTTAAATTGCCTTATACAAATTGAAGATACTTATATAGGCATATGTTACACCTTCTGGCCAATTTGGTGACGGTCTGCTCATATAATCACATAGACAAGCATTCTGTTCTTCTTCCAAAGTCGTCTATGACTAACTACCAGAGGCAAAATTCAATTCGAATAAATACATATATGGATGGATTCATCTAAACTTTTCTCAGCTTGCCTTTAATACCTGCGTTTAAGGCGCCGAATCTTGAGAAGATGCATCTTAACGACGTACTTGGTCATCGCGCCGCACGCTTGTGGAGACAAGCTTCCGAATAACTTTAGGACAGTCTGACGGCCCAGTTGCTGTGCATACGTGTTCACATCATCGCTCTTGGCCATCAAGAGTTGGTCTAGGTCACTATGTCGGAGACGATATGTGATGTTCGTCCACTTGCTCTTATTTATGCCCGAGATATTCTAGTAGTGCGAGATTATGACTTAGGCCCCCCAGGGGAACGCGTGCCTTTCCAGCGCCCAGCGCTCATCATATGTCAACTCAATCAATCAATCAGCCCAATCAAATCAATCAAATTGTTAAATTCTTCCTTTCAATCAAATCAATTCATGCATTTCGTAAGTTGAAATAATTGATATATTACAAATGCATCATGCGTTTCCCAACCATGTCGCGCCACCAAAACAGCCCCTTCTACATATGCTTTTTTTTGCATTTCATCAGCAAAATATCGAATTCGCCGCTCTCCCCATCGCCCGCTGGCTTTCCGCCAGCAACGTTGACGCCTTGCCCCACACCTCCCTCTTCCGTCTTCTCACGATTGTCTCAGCCTAAGACGGTTGCCAAACAGTTGGAAGAGGCAGCCGTTGCAGCTTTACCTCCTAACCCGACTATTGAAGATCTGCCCAAGATTACCTGGAAGAACCGTCGC